>KB664054.1:3285063-3358176 GCA_000349025.1 Anopheles minimus | reverse complement strand
ACCCCCCCCCCCCCCCTCAAGGGAGCCAGGATGGTCGGGAACGGTGGTGTGTGAGCGGTGGCGAGGTTTACACTTAATTTATATTTATTCGCCGTGCGCATACATATAGCGCCGTCATTACGCGCTGCGCCCGCGTTGTGCCGGTTGCGACAGTTCTTCGACCGTCGTTTGCCCGAGGATGTTGACAAGCGGGGGCGGTGGGCGAAGTTTCTAGTGCGCGCAGCGAGTGGCAAAGTTAGAGGCGTAAAAGAAATGCGCGTTCACCCACCGGACTTACTGCCGTTGTTCGAGTGCTCGAAGTCGGTCACGCTGGTCGGTGTTGTTACCCGACAAAACCCGCAGTTCCTGGTTCCAGATCGTTCCAGCCTGTCTTTTGGGTAAAGGGGAGGGACAAGAAGAGAGATGAAGGGAGGTGTATGGCGGTAGGAAAAGAAATCGCACTTATGCTACGCGGCTAAATTAGTGTATCATTACTCATTTGGTGAACCATTGGGACCTTTACCGCGGGCGCCCTGCCCTCCGTGGGCTTTTGCTGTCGTCCAAGTGGCTAAAGCGTTTGCGCATAGATCACATTCCGGCTCGCACATGCAAAGGCTTCCCGGTTTTGCGAACGCGGGTAGCAGGCTGCGGAATGCGGTTGTTAGCCTCCCAGCACACGCCGAGCGAGAGTCGTAAAAGTGGTCTAAAATTGGGAAAGGCTATGGACGTGGAAGTTATCGACTTGGGCACACTTGCTCGAGCGGTGTGTAGTAACATGAGTGGAGTCATAATTTCCAACCAAACTGGTACGGCTCCGGCGATACGGATAAACTTTGTAACCCTGCGCTTGTTGAGGCTGAGTACTTTATGGGAGTTGCGTTTGATCGGATTGTGGATATATCACCTCCCCCCAACGTACCAGATATTTGTGAATGATATATCCCAAAGAGCCTTTGGAAAAGCGTTCCTGGATTTGTAAGATACTGCTTTAAAGCTATTGCTAGACCCCGAACGGGATGTTTGCCAGCGCATTCGCCCATTACCACCCGCCATGTGCGTAGGCGACTCTCCAACTCCACATCTGTCAACACCATCCTACCTCAACAGAATGGCGAAGGAGGAGAGTACGTGGATGCTTCTTGTCTCGCGGCAAACTGTCGGCACCTTCGACTGTCGTGTACGAGAGAGGCGTTGAGTGAAATTCAACGCGTGATCGGATAAGCATTGCAAACACCAAGAGAGCGCCCGCCCGTCCCAAACCATTGTACACCGCCAATGTCCATGGGTACATGCGCGAATCCCGGACATCTCTTGCGATATCAGCAGCGTCCAATCTTTCCCTACCGAAGCAGCGGGCGCGCGCGCGCGCGTGTGTGGATATGTGCGCAGGTCAAAGTAGTAAGCGCACCTCCTTCAATTTCGATTCTGATCGCTGCGAGGCTTCCCGTGTTCTCGCTGGTGAGAGGCCGAGATGAGGTGTTGAGATCCGAACGTGCAAACGCATCGGACATTTTCCCGTATCGGGTAACTACGATCTGTAGCAAGAGTTGAAGAGGTACTCCGTAGCTATTCCAAGCGGGATAAACTCAATTACAAGCACCGGTTGCGCCACGAAAAGAAGGTATCCCGCTTGCGGGTGTTCGGAGCCGTCCGGGAAACGGTAAGGTTATCGGGGTGACGCACACGGAGATCATCAGAAAGATCCTGACGCACTCGCAAATGGGAGCATCCAGTGTGTAGGCGTGAAGTGTAGAATGGTGGTGGTCCCCGAAAGTCTTGGAAACATGGAAAAGCTCAAGATGCGCACGTACATGATGCGGGTGGATCCGAGAACACTTCATCTGTTATCTCGCAACATCAAAGTACAAGAACATTTGAGAAGATTTGCTGAAAGGAACAAACATCTATGATTAAGTAACTCAATACATCCAGAGATATGCCCGTTGGGATCACTAAACTGGGTAGGCACCAGGGACAGAATCTGAACATAGTGTGTGCAACAGGGATACTTAATTAAATCTCAAGTTGCAAGAGTTGAGAAGTGTTGGAATACAGAACACACCACATACGCGGTGCGTATTCCAATCCCCAAACCTTTGACCTGACAGGTACACGAGCTTCTGTGGTGTCCAACGGAGAGAGGATCCTATTTTAATGAATAATCTTGATCCGAATAGCCTATAGGATTTCTCCTTCAAAAGCTTGCGTATCGATCGTCAATTGGCTGGAGGTACTTTGAAGAATTCTCCGAACTGAATGTTTTGCTCCTATTCTGTGGCACTCAGTGTAGCAACTTCGTGTTCTAGACATATCGAGTTTTACCTTCTCACTTGGCACAATCCCCATACCGTACAGAATCGTTCATTTCGTTCTTTCTCCTCTACCCATGTTTTCTTGAGGCGCATCTATTCTCGCCGGCTTATCGATCCATCACACCCGGGGCATAGAAACACACGTCGTGTCGCGGAGTCCTCGCACCAGCGGCTCGATCTCTCGATCTTTCTGGATAGCCACCGATAGAGGAAACAAATAATGTTCGCCCTCGGGGTCTAACCCTCGCTTGCGTTCACCGCTCTGGAGAAATGAAGAAAAACTGGAGTGACCGGCGGGCGGCACACACAACACGGTACTTGGAAGATGGAACCGGACGTGTGGGTGTCCATCGAACAGCTTTCCAAGGCCCCCCCTACTTTAAGGGCAGTGGAAGAAACGAGGAAAACCCGCCCGGTCATGTACCGCCTGTCACGAGCGCATGTTCGCTGTCAGGTTTCCACTGTTGCTGCCACGGCAGGGGAGCACGCGAATGACGCGGGAAGAAAAAAAAAAATAGGTGCGAAACCGTGGAAAATATCCAAACGGGAAAAGATGGTGTTCCTCCGAAGCGTGTGCTGATCAACACAAGAGTGTGTGCGGTGGTTGGGCGCGCGAGGGTTTGACATCTCTTGCTGTGCGAGGCAGACGAACAGCGTGTGGTGTGGCCCCCGGAAGGGCACGCGCTTCAGAAGTCCGAACAAACAGAAGTGCCTCCGGAAGGTGCAAAAAGAGAGCGAAAAACGGAACGAAATCTCCCCCGTCCGATCGACATGTGTGTGTGTGTGTGTGTGCCGCCATTTTGACAATCGTCAATTAACTCTGCGCAGCCAGGTAAAGGCCGCGAAGGTGTAAAAAAAAAAACAGAGACACACCGGCAAAGCGGCGCGATGCATACATTATCATCCACTTTCGATGCCATGTCCAATATTGTACGATGGTCCTCGCCATGATTTAGGAGAAGGCGTGGAGATAAGCACCACAGAGAAAGGGGAATGGAGGTGAAGGTTTATACAAGCCGCGAGGTGAATTCCACCGTCGGAGGTCAATTAATAGTGTAAAGTCCTTGCTGGAACGATCCGTACAGTGTCTTCATGACTTCTTCACCAGGCGGCGCTGCACAGTACTACAGTATTTTCGGTGTTGGAAGGTTACATTTCTTTAATTAGCATGTACTTATTTTTTCTTTTGGGAGAAAAGGAGAACGAGCTTGATAGAGATAGAGAGACTCGACGACATGCTCTACTGATTGTGTGGTGGGCATGTATGAGTGTGCCATAGTTCCTTTTACGGCCCCCAACAAAGCCCGTCGCTAATTTAATAAATCCACAAAAGAGATAATGCTACCTACGCTTTTTAGGATGGTTGCATCTGTACACCACCGGTATCGACATTTAATTAACGCATCGCTCGTACAGTGTGTGTGGGTGGGTTGCTAATTTTTCCCCAAAATACCGCAACCTTTAGCGCCTTCTTTTACATTTACTCCTATTATCCGACCAGGTACTAATTTCACCCTCTTGTACTTTGTTTTGTCTCTCTTCCTCACAGCAGCGTAAGCTGTCACCGACATGGGCAGTGATCATTACTGCTTGAGGTGGAACAATCATCAATCCAACCTTCTCGGGGTGTTCAGCCAATTGCTCCAGGACGAGAGTCTGGTGGACGTTACACTCGCTTGCTCAGAGGGCGCCTCCATCCGAGCCCACAAGGTAAGTTACGCTGCTTTTGTCCATAAAAGGGGGGAATACATTCCTTTTGGGGATTATTTTTTCTCTTCTTCTGAGAAGTCATCACCTGGTTGTGGATAAAACTGGAGATTTGAAGACCTTTGAGTTTATCAACTTTGTAGAGACCACGACATTGCCTTTTGACTTCCCAGAGCCTTCCACTTCCAACACGGCACGACACCGGTGGCATAGGATCCTAGAATTTATCGAGATATCTTCCACCAACCTCTCGAAGGTCACGCTCGCTTCTTGCTCCAGATCTAACCTCAACCAGGTCGTGATGATCGTGAAAAGGGTTTTCCGTGGTCGTGGAAACCCCAAGACTTTTACGTCTACTCACTGACCCGTGAAAAGTCTGAAACTTTCCTCCATACGTAGTAAATGGTGCGTGGCCTTTAAAATATAAGTTTGTTCCAGTTCATACCCCGAAACTGAGAGCCCGCGCGCTGGAGATGCAACCACACTGTACGGTTCCGCGAAATTTAAACCCATCCACAGTAGACAAAGCACACAGAGAGGGGCAAGTAAAAATAACGTGTGGGGGGGGGTATGTGACCCCAGCAATGATCACGATTTGCGCGACTTTTCCCTTGCGATATTCGTGATTTTTTGTTGTTTTTTTGCATTCCCTTATAGTAAACTCGAAGCAATCGAAGGGTGGGGTGTTGTCCTCATCATCTGGGTCTCCCCATCAGCAGCATCTCACGATTGCAAGCCATGCGGTGAAAGATCGGTGCACACTCCTCCGGCTATAGATGCCAGCAAAACGCAAGAGAAAAAGTCAGGAAGATAATCGCATCAATAGTTATATTATGCACCCACCTTCTCAACTACGCTGCGTGGCATGGCACACACACACACACACACCTTCGAGAGGACCCGGAACGTGGGGAAAAAGGGCTAAACAAAATAAGGGATTTCGGGTGGATGGGGAAGATCGGGACGAGGAAACCTAAAACCAAAGAAAACAAAACATAAAGGGAACGACTTTCGCGAAATAAACGGATCGGTTCCTTCCCATGATGTAGCTTGGAGGGTAGAAAAACATGGAAGAAGACGACGAAACACAAGGGAAGCGTGCGAATTGTGCGAAAAGAGGGGGGGAGGGGGGTGAGGAAGATGGCAGGTAAAGGTAATACAACCCTTCTGGGTCTCATAGAAATGAAACAACGCGCGAAACGCGCCCAACAATTGCTACCCCGAGCGCGCGCAGGTCGTCGTCGATGCGCGTCCGCGCGCTGTACTAGAACCGCGCAAAAACAAGAGGCCCGGGTGAAAAATATACACAGTGATCCCATAATGCACCCACAACAGCACACACACAACGTCCAATGCGCCGCGAGAGGTCGGTGTGTAGCGGGTAGTTGGCAGGTGTCCAGGGACGAGGGACTTTGAGGAATTGAGGTAGAGGGAGTTGGAGATATTGGAAGTGCAGTGATTTTGGTCTTGTTTTCCATTCCGGGGCATGGATACTGGAAGAATGGCCGATATCCTTTAGCCGGGGCCGCACAAGCGGCATGGCAGGCATATAGGCGCGTGGGTGAGATCGTAGTCCAATCCGGGTGGGAAGACATCCGGAGGTCGAGAGCGGTTGGAAAATAGACTGTACCAGCGTTACACGCCGGGTGGTTGAACCACTTTAGAGATAAAAGAAAGACAACAAACAGGGCTCGCGTCGTTGTTGTTTTTTTTTTTATCTACTCCCCGGGTGTAGTTGGGGCTTTTTGCTTGGCCATCCATTTCCCAACTAGAAGACGGAGAGGGGAAGTGGTATGGAGAGGGATGTGGAGCAAAGAGGAGGATTGATGTGGTCTTAGAAAACCCCGAACGTGACCTAAACCCGAAGCACGTATTTTCGTGTGGGAGTCTCACGCTGCATTCACCTTCATATACACCGCCAGAAGCTAAGTGCTGTCGTCTACGCGGACTCTTCCTCCGATGCGTTCTTGGACGGTCACGCGGCAAACACCGTAGAGAGAGAGAGAGAGAGAGGGAGTCGTCTTTATGATCTCAATTTCGTGCACTCGGTACGGCATAAAGTGTAATGATCTCGCAACCCGCTGCAAGTCGTGCACACACTCTCCATCCAAACTTTGGAAGGGGTTCTCCGGTTGCGTTAGACAGGAAGATGTGTTCTTCCCTTCGGGTCCGTTCACCAAACGCATCCTACCCGGAAGCGAGAGAGACCATGTGGAAATGTCTGATCAGTGCAGTTTGTTTTGCATTTTGTGCTGCATCGCCGTCTTCTGGTCTCTGGAAGGTGTCTAGATGTATTCTTCACCTTCACGACGCGCACCAGTGTGGATAGTGCTTACAGACCCAGCCACTCAGATCCTCTTGCTGGGAAAACATCAAAATAAAGCACCGCTCTAAATATTCTTCGGGTGGAGACTTTCTTTCCGGAGGACGGTGGATAGACCACAATTTCAAGATCTCTCTCCAAAAAGCGGGGGATACTCGTCGCGGTTCCATTTCCACGTCTAGCACATCCGCCTGACGTTCGTCGGCCCGTGTTCCGAATGGTTTCTTGTGCGCACTCATTATCATACCCGTAACATCTCGTCCGTGTTTCCGCGGGGCATCGTGTCGAAACACAGCACTGCACACGTTTCGCATCAAGTTTGCGTACCCCTCGCTCCGTTGTCCCAACTAACCGACATGTTGTGTTTTGTAACACCCACTCTTCGGAAGAAAACAAAAAACCCCAACCAACACTCAATGTTGTCCAGGGTCAGGACTTGGGATGGGTTTTGCCGTACAAATGCTCTGTACAACCGCTTACAGCTCCTAACGAGAACCTCCAACAACATATATTGAGGTGTGCTTGTCTCTGACATTACCGTATGCGCATTTGGCTAGAAGCTTTCAGGACTTGCCTGCTCTATTTTATGCATCATCTCGTATTTCTGAACTCTCCCCCGTCAAAATGATCTTCTCCAATGAATTCCCCAATGAGTGGAGAACGCACCCAACACCCAAAGGTGTCACCGTCGGTAGCGTCACCAGCCGAACAAAACGACCATGATTTATTGGATGCTGCAAAAACAAAGCGAAACGGAGATAGTGAGAGAAGGACAATCAAGTTGTGTGTATGGGTCCAGTTCAAAGTTTTGTCGATGCCTAAAGCACTCGTTAAAACGTTACATTTCTTCTGGAACTGTCATTTACTCATCTCAACTGTGCGCGTGTGTGTGAGTGCTCCCCAAAGGTTAATTGATGGCGTGGTACAGAAAACGAGGAGCACGTCCGCATATATTAGTGTGCTTCATTTGCATTTCGCGCATCCTGGCAGTGCTGTGTAGACGCACAAACGCCACACGGCGAAGATCCCCTACATACGGACGGGGATAGATTTATATTTATAAGTTATCGTTGTTGTCCAGACTGTGATCGTAAAGCTAATTACTCCAGGCACTCTCTCTCTCTCTCTCTCTCTCCTCCAGCATCAAGTTCTGTTTCCCTCTTCTTCGCTTGACAGATAAAGCTCCCAACTGTCATGTTTTTCTGTTGTACAGCCCCGGACCGCAAAGGATGTGTGTGTGGCATATGGGAAAATGGATGCCGGCAGGGTTCGGGTGATGAGACACACACACACACCTTCCGGCGACAAAAACATGACTTCGGACTTCATTAAGAAACATGAGCGCGCACGTGCTATTAACTGCCAGTGTGGCACTGCTCGTGTTCTTCTTTAATTGTCTCCCGCAGGCTGCTCGCCGGAAACGGGTAACAACAGCCGAGATATTGTTTTCCCCTGTGGATGTGTGGGCAGCTTTAACCTTGCGTCCACCACCAGACTGTCCTTTATTTGTGGGACAGTTTACGATCGTACACCCCCCCCAGTTCAATGGCGCGTTTCTGCCCTTTTGGCTGGTAATTGTTTTCTCCTGTAGCACAGTTTCCATTTTCTCCAGCTTTTTTTTTATTTTTGCTTTTCAGGTTTATTTTTTGTGATGGCATGTGTGTGTCAAAGGGAGTTTCAGACCAATCGAAGTAGCGGACGCGGCATGTCGCTTGATTGCGTTTGATGTACTCACGCGTCGAATTCTTGGTGGGGGGTATTTGATTAGGTTCCAATTAAAACCGTCAGAGGGACATGCAAATATTCAAATAATACCAAGAACCCCTGTCTTTCAAAACGATTCCTCAAAAAGTTGATTACGAGATCATAAACAAGTAAAGCAATGATCGAAAGTCCAGACACTTTCCTCCAAACAGATGGCCTTGAAGTATGGTATCTGCGGAGACACCAGCTAGCGCCATCGTTTAAAGTACGAGCACGGAATATATGATTACCCTTCGGTGTCTACTGCCAAACTGGCGCTGTTCTACATACATTTTTGACATTAAGAGAAACACATACATACGCACACATTTGATCAGGTGCGTGTGTCCTAACCGGGCTTAAGAAGCGGTCCAAATTTTAGCACAAAAACCTAGAATGCCCCCTTCGTTTGTTGATCGCCACCATCTCCTCCATCATAATGCGTGTGTGCGTAATCCAACCGAGCTTAAAACACACGCACACCAGTACCAATCCAGGTATCAGGTGAAGCTTTTTTCGTTGGGGCGGAATAGTGGAGTTGGAGATATCTGAAGAGGGAGGCAAATAGATTACGCATTTCATCTACGCGTGTAATCCCACACCAACACTATTGAGCGCATTAGAATCTCTCTCTCTCTCGCACTCGTGTTTTCTATCTCTCTCTTATGTACTGTGACCGTCTGTTCTCTCCCGTGATCTTTCCCCAAAAAACGGTTTGTGATCTTCTTTTTGCAAAACCGTACGCATCAACCCGGATGATGCGATGGTGCGTCCGTGTGAATTGCTGTGGAGAACACATGTGCTGCTTTTGATTGTCTCTGTATATATTCCACGCCTGTGTTGTTTGGCATTTCGGGTTTTTTTTTTCATAGCCCGGGCTTTTAGACCAGGTAAAAAAAAGACACCAAGACCCTCGTATCTAAGCGTGTTAGACTAAAAATATCCCAAAATCGAACGATGCTGTGAGCTTTTCTCCAATACTCTCTTGCTACGCCGAAGCGTTTTTGCAGGGTTTGCCATCCCGAGGGGTTTATTGGGTTAGCGGATTGGGGAGATCCAAAAATTTTATTTCTGTGGGAATAAAGAGGACGCTCGGCGAATTAGGCAGGACTCTCTTTGCAAAAGGGTAATAGAAAAGCGATGGGAATTAAAAACAACAACGGAAGGATAGAGACGATTCGCATGATGCGAATAAATCTTCACCCGGTTGAATTCGTCGTCAAGCTGTCATTTTTCCGTTTGTTCTCTTTGCATCTTCCTTCGTGGTTGCCAATTTTTTGATGATGAAGAACAAAACCGATACTTCCTTGTTCACGCAACCCGGCCGCTCCCTAAACACCGGTGACCGGAGACACAGGGAGTGTGAATGTTTGCAAGACGGGGTAAAACAAGAACCGTTCCCTGCTTTAACTATCTTCGGGTTTTTCTTTGGGGTGTTTTGTTTCTCAGTCGGCTTAGATTAAGGCTGTGAAGGTTTAAAAGCATAGCGAATTTTTGCAAACGTCCCAAATGTGTCCTTGAATGTCTCTGTTGGGTGAAAATATGTAACCCATGATGCTAGCCGTGTCTGTTGGGTTCCAGTATAGTTTGATCTTTTTTTTTTGTTGTCGGTAGTAAATCATACCGTTAATTCCCAACGGTTAAAATTAGGACCACCGGCATATATCTATAAAAGTAGAGAGTTGATGAAGATCGTTCGAGTTTTTAATAGTTTGAAAAATAAATCTTCTTTTAGTAAACGTCCAATTTAGAAGCAAAATTGAATCTGTTGCTATAAAAATAAATCCAATATTAATGGTCATTTTGTCTCGTTAGTTCTCGTTAGTGTTAGTTGGTGTTCAAACTCCCAATTCAATTTCATGTCACCTCCTTTCTCACCCTTTGCTATATGCCACCAAATAAAGCTCTATCTAAATTTAAACTATACTCCCTTCTGTTCACTCATTCAATTGTCATGCAACTCTCGTGGTCTACGAAGCGTGTGTCTCCCGCTCTAACGCATGTCAGTATAACATGCGTTGTTGGTGAGCTGTGTTTTATTTTTTATTTTTATTTTTTTTTGGGGGGGATTTGCCAAAACTTGGGGCTCTATCTCCCGGGTCCACACGCAGTGTGCGCAAACACCCGAGTGCCGAACGGTCATTGAACTCCCGCCCCGAACGGAGCGTATCGCCAAATGGTGTGCGTGCGCGCGCTTATGGTGCGCGCGAATGTCAAGGTGGTGTGTTGTTGTTTTTTTTTTTTTGCTGCCTTCCTTCTCCGGTTAGCTTAAAGATGGAACGCAACGCGTAGCCCCCGTTTGTTCGAAAATGTATTCTATAGCATGTGCGCCTAGCTACGAATCGTTTTCGCACACAAATAAAGCGAAAGCAGCAGGCAAACTTTCTGATAAATGGGAAGAAAACATCCCGGAGAAGTGGGCAAAGAATAAGTTTTGATACGGCTTATCTGACGGTCGGCGATTTCCGCTTCAGGCAAGCAAGGGGGGGGGGGGGAAGGGTGTGGATAATTTCAGCTAGCTTGGCTCATCTATATACACACGCATACGCATACAGCAACCGGCTCACCGTACGCACACGCACGCTCATCTCTGGGTAACGCAACGTGCGAGCGCGCGCGCGCGTGCACTAATTGACGTGCGGCGGCGGAGAAGACGACTCTTCAGAAGCAGCAACCCCTTCAGGGTAGCAACAAACAAAATTAGGGGGCACAAAAAGGCAAAGAGATGCTCCAAACACACAGACGGAGGCTTTACAAGAGCAGTGGAGCGAATTTCAATTTATATTAGCCTAGCGCCCAGCGGTGGAGAAGCGAACCCAGTACGAGATGGAACGTGTGTGTGAGAGAGAGAGATTGGAATGGAGCACGCAATAAAGCATACACACGCATTTGCGAATTCAATTTGTAACCGCATGGTGTTGTGTCCGGAGCGGCCGTGTTGCGGTGAATTGAACAGGAGAGGAGGTTTTTTTTTTATTTGCTAAAACACCACATCCCCAGCGTCTTCCTTCTCTCTGTCTGATCAGTTGAATTCTAGTTTTGCAAACGCGTCGTTTGAAGTTCTGCATTCGACAATCGTACACGGACATACAGAAATATGTTGAAGAGACCAGAGGGATTTTATAGATTCGATTTTTTTTCCAAATATTTGATAAGGGAAGAGTACAATTGACACCATAACGTGACAGGGATCTAGGGGAACTGTCAAGATCTTCGTATAAATGTCGTTTGATTATGCCCATCAGGTTGAGCATTTCATCTCATCCATGTCTGTTCCATAGACGTCACTCCGAAGTTGTCTATTCCACTGACAGTTCGGAACCTAACCTCACTAATCCAACCGATTCTATTTTTAATTCCAGACGGAGCTGCCTTAAATCTGACTTGAGGCTTCTTTTTTTTTTAAGGTGCACGTGACTTAACATGCTTCTTGACAGCTTATCGTACTATGGCCGTCATGTCACAGCTCTATCGTTGCGTATTTAGTCCTAATATCTTCAGAACTTTTCATTTTCTCTAGCGGTTTTGCTTCCATTCTCTATATCCATCATGTTACCACAAACTCTCCCGAGTTCACGCATTCACTACGCCTGGACGCCTGCGTACCTGAAAAATCTTATCTTCCGTTTGTGTGCGTGTGCGAGAATACAAAAAAAACGCTCACAAAATGGACAATCATTCGGACGTGAAACCACCCCCCTCGGCATCAACTTTATCTCTTTTCTTGTGCCTTCCCATCGCCGGGTTCGTTGGAGCACACGCACTCTGTTAGAAACTGAAATGAAGTGTGCGAGCCCCGAAGAAGAAGTGAAGATCATCGCGGTAGATTGTAGAATTTGTTTTGTTCCATTGGCATCCGTTTACGAGCATGGTTTGAGTGCTGCGCACACGGCTACACAGTCCGAAAAGGCGAAACATGTGCGCACCAGAGGGCTTTAATGGTTTAATTTCGTCTAAGGCTCTCAAGACACCGAGAGCTCCATGATATGTTGCGTCTATGTGGGGGATCTCCACCTCTATTTGTTTTTTTGTCAACCGGATGTGTTTATGGTCCTGCGATGTGTGTGTATGTGTGCGCATGTTAGCTTGTTGAAACGTTCCTCAAAAGTCACGTTGAGGGTTTTAGGGTCCTCTACAGCTCTTTGATAGACCTTCGCACGAATGAAACCCTCAGGAACTAGGAAAGAAGGGTAAAGAGAGGTAGACAGGAGGGCAGGAAAGAGGATATCAAACAACAAAACATACCCACTAGAAAAGATATCACCCGATCATCTTCCTGCATATACATTCTTTCCCTTCTTCCACGACTATTCCATACTATATCTCGACCAGCAGGTAGTTGGTTATATTTTCGAGGGCTTACGTGTGTGAGTCTGTGAGTGTTCCCCCTTCTATTCTTGATGTTCGCAAATTTTGGGTCCTCTCTCTCTCTGCGTAGATACGCACTCTACGCCATTTTAGCACAGTGCGAACGGGGGAAGAAACGAAATGACGAGGATATAGATAAGCAAACCTGAGGAAAGTGAGGAGGGCCTCAAACACCGATCCGGCTCGTTTTCGGTTGGCAAAAGGGGTCAATGAACTATGCGCGCACCGCTCCCCAAACCAACCAATAGCCACATGGTGGCCGAGAAGAAGCTACGAAGGCGTTGGGGTGTATGAGGGGGTGAACAATCTGCTCCCCCTGTTTAGAGGCGGTGTGAAGGGGTGGAAAAAAAATCTGCCAAAAAACCTTGAACTGATCCCCCTCACACCGTGCTCCCTTCATCCTCCCCCCCAAACAGCACGCAAAATCACCCTTCTCCGCTTCTATCACGTCATCCACTAGACGCAATATACGGCTTTTGTGTTGTCTCGCTCTCCAAACGCACAACCCCGAGAGACACAACGATCGTGTTTGCCTGGAATTAATATGAATTTATATTTCGCTTCTTTTTCCCTGCCGTTTGCTGTTTTGTTTGATTCCTCCAAACTTGACCACCGAAATACCCGCGCCGGGAGTGCGCGCATCTCTGGCGCGGTCTCCTAGATGTGTGCTTCGGGGTGTGGTACTGGCAAGGAGAGAAGAAGACGGCACTACCAAAAGTCTAAAACTACGCCATAGTGTGCGTGAAAGAGCCATCCCCTCATTCTCCCCCCCGAAGTGTGCTGTATAGTTCACGTTTGATCTATTAAAAGTGCGAACTTTAGACGACGACGCACTCTTCTGTTACTGTTGCATCAGTATGCGTTCCAGTCCCCAACGAAAATTGGTTGGACGGGAGAAGAAGATGGCAGCAGTGTAGGTGGGAATGGTCAATCCAGGTCCATTAGCAACAATCGCCAAACACAAAAAACCCAGTCCGGCTGTGTGTGGTGGCCAACGCATGAAAATCAATTCGAGTCCTCCTCTCTGTCTCCCATCCTTCACGGCCTGCAGCAAGCTCTGGAAGTAGAATAAAGCACAACAACAAAACGATCAAAACGAACTTCAATTTCGGGCGTGCGTATGCGTGTAGGAGAAAGAAAGAGAGCGGGAGTGAGAGAGAGATTTGGTGCGGTGCGGTTGTAGATAAGATGGAGCTGTTCTCCTACACACTTACCGCCTCGCGCCGCTCAAAATGGCTGATGGAGATGATTGTGGAATAGGAAAAAAATGGTAGAACATTCCCAAACTCTTCTTTATTTTCTTCTTAAATTTGGGGGTGTTTATTTTTTTTTTGCTACGTAATTTGTGTGCGTGAAGAGTTCCCTTTTGTTGCTACCCGGAAAAAGAATAGTACATGTGTGCGTACGCTGCGCTAGTAAGGAGAGCACCCGTCTTCTTGTTTCACTTTTTCTAGTTTGGCTATTCTTCTTATTTAGGTGCGTGTATAAAAGTGCGTACGGAATCGTTACGCGTGCGTAGCTTGCGTCGATAGCTCCATCACGCAGGTCGTCATCATGATGGAGGAGTGCCTGAGAAATTCTGCCCTCAACTAATTTGTTGGAGTTTTTTTCCAGAGATGTAATCTTTTTGGTTGCTGTTAGAAAGAAACTCACTCAAGCCAACGATCAACTTCTGGGAAAGCAGCTAATATCCAATGTCTAAAAGTGCAAAGTGCAGTTGTTGAAACCTTTCGGTTGAGTCGTGTCTCTACACTTTTGTAGTTTGGAAGAGAAAATCACCTGCGTGTGTGTGTGTGTTTTTTGAAATTTGCCACCAATAGCTTTCGCTCTTGGAGTGTCAAAGTACCTTTTTATTGTGTGCAATTAGTGTACAAGTGCAGTGTACGAAATTCCTAACATAAGGGGGAAGAAGTCGTCAGGGAGAGTGTGGATCGAATGAAGAAGTGGTGCAGAAACAGGAATTCTTTTTCTTGTAGTATGCTCCAATAGGAACGGGAACGAGATAGTGCTATCTCTCCCTCTTGTTGCAGGTGTTAAAAGAGTACGTTTTTGTACTCCCATTTGCAGCAGGTGTGACGACGCTAGCTTAGCTTAGCCGTAATTAGATGAAAAGAGTTCCCGACTCCTCCCGAGTGCAACGAATGGTCGCTTGGAGTAAAAGCGATCAGGTGACATACGAATCGAAAACTTAAAAGAAAGGCGCCCACTCTTAAGAAGAAAACAGAGCAACAAACACACTCCCTGTAACATCTAGCGAATGTTTAATAGGAGCCGGAATTGGAGGAGAATATCGTGCAATGGTGTGTTTTTTTTTTGTTGTACTCCACCATTTACGCTGTTGTGTGGTGTGCGGTTCAGGATTTCCGGTTTCAAACTAGAACACCTGCAAAGTGTGTATCGCAATACGCGGAGGGTGGAGAGGAGGTCTTTGAGGTGTGCGGGTGTTGTCTTGCATAAGCACCGATCCAGTCCCTTTGTGCGTTGATGCCCAAGATATTTGTTCGATCGGCTAAGATGGCGCGTTGTGTGCACCTCGCCCCGAAGACTTGTTCTGGAGGTGGTTGTTGCGTTCGATGTCAAGGAGGGCTTAAGCAAGCAGTAACACCGGACAGTCTTGGAACACTCTCCCTCCGCTAGAAGCGTTCCCAATCTCTTTGTTTTGCCAAGTCCGCTCTGGGCGGGAGTTACTAGATGATCAATTATCTGTGGCCCGCCGACTCAATCAACGCGATATGATACGGTTGCGCACTTTTGAGTCCATTTTTTACGGTGCTGCGCTGTGCGCATAATTCGTTGGATGGAATTCTGGAAGTGGTTTGAATTGAAGGCATGGCGGAACTTCATATAAAACGCTCGCCTTCCCTGCTGCCAGAAATGTAGCCTAAATTACACAACGTTTTAGGACTTGAGGAGACCTATCAACCGAATGTTTTTTTCCACCCCAAAAGGGGTGTTTTTGTATAGGTGGCTTTTGTTCGCTTTTTTTCCTTCTTTTACACCCAAAGCATTAGACAAAAGGCAACGAGTGGGGTCCTTCAACCGAAATATTGCCCAAAAACGGCAATATCCTTTGTGAAAAGAACTCCGTCATATTCCGCATAGGGGTTGCTTTTTTGTGTCCCTCTGCTGTTCTTCATTCGTCCTTCTTTTTATTACTGTGCCTTGTGTTCTTATTATAACACATTCTGCGTAATGGTGTGTATGTGCCTGAATTTGGGCATTTCGTGTCACCTCTTACCTTCATCCGCCCTTAGCTCCTTTCGCAGCTCTTGAGAGCCACCTCTCTTTGTCTTTAGCGTTAGATTTCCCATTCTTTTGTCTTTAATTTGGGACTATTTTTATGTAAGTGTGTGTGTGTGTATGTGCACATAATGCAGCTGGTGAGGTAACAACGTGGCCCGTTACAAAGGGGAGAGTTGAAAATGTTGTGCCAAAAATGTGTAAGCACGCAGTTTTCGGATGTTACGTTCCGTTTGAAGGATTCGAAATGCTTTTTTTTCGGAAATTCTTTTTTGCCCTTCTTCGGCAAGAGGGAGGTTGGTACTGGAGAGGTGGTAGTAAAACACATCCCAGCGAGCCCGTTAGATCTGAAATGGAAGCGTCCTTTTACAGCAGGTTTGTGTATGTGAGTTGGTAGATTTTTTTTTTTATTTTTGAAGGCAGATAGAGTTTTCAAAACCTTCCAAGTATAATTCTTTTTTATTCGCTAATAGAAGACAGAAAAAAAAAATATCCCATTTACTCTATGGGCAGCATTTGCGTTGAAAATGCGAAGAAAGAGCGAAGGTCTTGAATCCCTCCGTTCAGTCCGGCATCCGAGGAAAAAAAAGCGGTTTTGGGTTTAATAATGTTGGGGAACATTTTATGAGTTTTAGCGTTTCTGCTTTGAACTGGGGTTTTTTTTTGTTAAAAACCCTGTCTTTTTTCAAGCGGGAAGTTCGTCGCTTGGCGTGCATAGCAATCGATCGATTGGAGGTAAATAGAGGGTTAGTTTGAAACGGGCAAAAAAGGAAAAAGGAAACTCACACAAATACACACTTTACGCTATTGGCTATCGTTTAGCATCTTTTTCGTTTTGTTTTTTTTTTTATTAAAAAATTACCTGTGGTAACTCATTTTAGTTGCGGGCCTGTCATACCCAAATATTAAAGAACGGTTCACCCTATATGTCGTTAAATGGATTTTTATATTTCTTAATACCGTCACGCAAAATAGGAAAGTGCCGAAAAACCTTTTTAACTTGAAATTTAGCGTTTAGCCTGTGTCAGCGCGTGAGTGTTTGATAAAAAAGAAATCAAAAAACTAATCAGATAATAATTTTGTGATTTTCTAACCCTTTTTGGGGTTATGGTTTTTATTTTGGATTCATATCTATCTTGTTATTCCTGTAAGAAACAGTTTATAGAAGCTCTAAAAAGCCTAAAAAACCAAATGCTAAGCTATAAAGCAAAAACAAACAAAAAAGGTAAATAAATCAATTCATTTATCGAAAAACGTCGCTCTTTTCCCGTACCCGAGAGGGGAGGTTACGTTATGCTGCCATTTTCTCTATTTTATTTTTTCAATAGTTTTTGCAATAATCATGCTCTCTGTGCATGATTAATGTAGCCGCAGCCGTCGCTTTATATCGTACGCGGAGACGGTGTGCTCCCTTAAGCACGGTTTGATTAATAGAGTGTGATTTTCGTCAAGCACTTCGCCCTTCGCCGTGCATATCGGAATCACCTTCATCTGTCACATTGCATGAGTTAGATTTGCGTGTATATTAGCTCCCGTTTCTTCCCGTAAGTTCTCCGTGTGTTTGTGTGTGTTGGGGAGGATGGGAAGGGAGGGCACCATTCAATTAGAAACACATGACAAGCCGCCGCCACAACGAGAGGAAGAGAGAAAGAGTGCACAGTGAAATATACATAGCCGGGGTAGCAAAAGGCGGCAAGATGTCAATTGGAATGCGTTGCTCATTAATATTCGTTCCCTGCTACGGGGAAGACCGGTAGCACTCTGAAGCGGAGGCAGAGGCAGAGGTATTGAGGAGGTCTACTTCTTCTTCGTTTTCTTCCTTTTCTTTTCCATCGCTTCAAGTGGTAAGATGTCCATTAGCAGCAGCGAAAGAAGAACCATCCAATGCAGAGCTCCGGTGTTGGAGGTCACTTACTTCCTCGTTATCGAGTCCTCCACCGTTGTGGGTGTGGATGTGGGGTCGGTATTTGGATAGAGATGCGAGAAGAAAATAGAGCGTTGAAGGAAAAATAGCACCGAGTTTGTTGGACCGCAAAATGCCTTCGTCCTCAATCCACACGGGAAGGTCTTCAGTTTGCGCAAGTCATCCGGACACTTAACCGTGGGTGGAACCGTGCCCAGAGATTGGTGGAGACATCGCAGAGTACTTGACAAGTTGGGGGGGAATCGACGATAGTGTACCGAGAGTAATCTAAGGACGCTTCCAATATTCCGATCGGCTTGTGGGGTTGTTGACGAGCAAGATATAGACATATGTCCCAATGTAATGGACACCGCTCGCCCCGGCTGGACAAGTGCGAAGGAGACTCTACCACTAAGTCCCGTGGAGGAGTTGTGTGTACGCTTTCACCGGCCGGTGTGTTACTCAAAAGAGGTCGACGGTAGTCGCTTATCGTCCGGTGAAAATCCCCAACTTCACCTCCCTTTTTTTCTCCATCTAGCGGATATTTTTATTGCCCCTGTCAATATTGAGATATTGACGTCGCTCCCGGGACATCAGACGAATCTCGGCAACTTCGCTCCCGCGCCTGCTGTACAACATGCCTACACCCGAAGCAAATCAATTAACATACACAGGATCTTTGGCCGCAAGCTTTTGCTACTACTGCGGGTGAACTGTCATGTACACTCAAAATGGACGGGTGGTGGAGGCTTGTAAATCCTAGGATCTGAAGGTTTTTCCAACTAGGTTCCTAGGTTCGGGGGTTGGTTCAGTTGTTTTGAAGTTAATCTTGCAAAACGAAAAAAAAACAACAACCTCGGATTGACGTCTGAGGAGGTTCCCGCTATCGTCGCCTGTTGCGATTTACAATGTTGCTAATGTTGACTGATGAGGTTTTTGACCTCCTTTTCTTCTTCCCTGGCACAACCTTCGTGTGTGTGTGCGCGCGCACCACAAACTGGATTCTGGAGTGTTGTGCGCTCTCTGGGCGAGATGCTCCAAAACGGAAAACAGTAAATTGGACATTGACTGTTGTCTATTTTTGATAGGGAAAGACCCCGCCGTTCCACTGTTGGTTGGTTGCATTTTCACCGATCCGGAGGTGTTGGTTCGCTGTCAAACTATTTCGGAACGCATTAACATAACCTGTCAATAGGCACTAACTTCCTTGAACGCGAAAAACAGCTCATGTTGCAGCTAAACCGTCTCCCGACAGTTCGGGGCGGCGTATTAATCGTGGCTGTGTTTTGTATGTGGGGAGTGACCCATACAAGGGAGTGAACGAATTAATTACCCTTAAGTCAATAGAGCTTGGTGCAAGTGGTCGGGGCGAAGGGATCAATATACGCTTTGGCAGGAAGGAAAAGAAAGTCGCACCCCAAAAAACACAGGTGCCTTTGCATAAAGCTGATTATATACGTTGATTTATATTGCACACTTTGCTACTTTGTGAATGCCGTCGCGTTGTGTGCTTCTTTGTTTAGCAACTCTCAGCAACACACACACAATAGGAAGGATTCAGTTTTGTAAAGCTTCTTTCTCTTTTGGATGTTTTGTTGTTATGCCATTGGACCGTTTGCTGATTTATAATCCTGTCCAGCAACTATTTGTTGTTTGTGTACCGTCATTCTCCAGCTGCTGCTGCTAGGTCCCGCCATCTTTCCCGAGCAAATTAGCTTAAATCCGTGCGGCTTTCGTAATGAGGAGAGGGAGAACGAGTCATCATAAACTGTGCCGACACACACACGTATGTGCGTGCGCGATAAGATAGGGTAGGGTTGGCTCCTCCACCTTTATCCTCCATCATCCCCGAACCTTCCACCCGGACAGAAACCGGTGGACATAAAATCATAACGGCGGAATCATCTTCACCCAAAACGGTTGTGCTGAAATCGATTTTATGCTATTATTTATTGATTCTAATCTCACTGGTGGGGGGATCCGCATTTGCGGCCGATCAACCCTATATTTGCTGGTTGGACGAGATTTTTTCCTCTCCAGACGAATGACTCCATCCACGTCTCCGCGTCTTTTGCTGGTGGAATGTCTTGCCGTCCCCTCCATTTCAACTAATTGCCGCACGAAGCGCACTAGACCACCAAGCTCTCAAGTGGAGTGATTGAGATGAATAAATAAATAAATTCCTTGGAGCTCTCTTCTTCATCAGTTTTTTTTTTGTTGTGGAACTGTGACGCCTCTCCCGCAAAAATCCGCATCGTTTGTTTGATCGGATGGATGGAATGGAATCTGTCAGTGGTTTCATGTTGATAGCACTATAGATTTCGGACCCCCCGTGCATACCCGGGTATCTCTACCCTCAGCTGTCACCGCATTTGAAATGGCGAAATCGAACTCTGATCGCTGTGGAGGGGTTTTTTTCTTTTCGGGGGACATATCTGAAAAAAAAGGGTCTCGCTCGTCTAAGAGTGACTGGGGTCGGGAGGTTTTTGAGTGCATTATATTAGTGTCAAAATGTGATCACTCAAGAAACTGGAGCTTGAAGAACCTCTCTAATGTCATCGTTGTTGATGTTTATCACTGTTGCTCGATCTGTCGATCGATCACTGCTGGGGAGCGCTCTTAGCGTTCCTAAACTAACGAGTCAAGAAGGAACAATTGTGTATATTTCTTTGCACCCGCTAAACGTTCTTATGAAGGTGAGGTCTTGAAGCAAAAAAAAGGTTGTTAGAAGAGACATGATCGATATATAAAAAAATAAATCTAAAACTAAACAAATAGCAACACACACACAATAATCCCGGACGTAAGTGAACGTTAATTAGACCTTGGCTCGATGTGTCCCGGGGAGCAAACCAGACAAGCACTGTTGTGCTTCCCTTTCTCTGCCGCTCCCCCTATTTCCTCCCGTTGGATGTGTTGGTTTGCGAGAGGGGAGGGGGGGGGGGTAAGGGGAGGTCTCCTCCAAACATGCGCAACAACACCTTAAAACCTTTCCAGCGAGAGAGGCGCGTTGTTGCACCCGGAATACGAGAGTGCATATACACAATTGCACAACCCCCCGCTACACTCGCTCTCTTATTACCTCCCTGTAGGATCGCGCACAGGTCAGGGCTGTCAAGCTGTCAAAGTTCGAAACAATCGACGGGCCTTCGCCAATGGTGGCGACGGCCTTCGACCACCAGCGGCAGCAACAGCGACTGTACAAACTTCTCCCGCCGTGGGGAAGAGAGGAGGGGAGAGTCAAAACATAGAAACGTCAAATGTCAAACGTACCGAGGGAAACGTCAAACTTTCCAACTTGAGTAGACCGTTTCATTTTTTCTTCTTCCTGTTCGCCCCGTTTCTCCCTGCGAAGCGTTGCCCCTTTTTATCAAGCTTTTAAACGGTGTTTTGTTTATCTACGGATCTGTTTTCCGGATTGTGCAAAATATTCCTTCCCTTCTGATTGGGTGGTCACTAAAGCGTGGTTTAGAGTAGAGGGGGGGGGGGGGTGTTCATTTGGCGGTAGTCTTGGCCAGCGCAGAGGTTAACTACAATGCACCCACCACATCGTGCATCGTGCAACCTGCTGCTACTCTCGGCGCTCCTTTCTAACGCACTCCGTGCTGGCGGGACTCCATTAGTGCAGCAAGAGGAGAGATCTATGAGCATGGTGGATGGACTAGAGGTGAAGCAAGTGCGCGAACCGATCAGCATTTGGTCTTGCGCAAAATCCCTCCTGCTGCATGTGAAAACAGGCAAGTGGGGAAAAGCCCAACGTTGTTTAGGAACTCCGCAAGCAGCACCACAAGCATTGAGAGGGACCTTAGTGCTTCCTGCAGTAACCTGCACAAAAACCGAAGAAAACCCCCCATTCGCCGTAGTTTATTACTTGATTGAATTGTTCGAAGGGCGAGAGGGGGAGAGGAAGAAGGGGTTGCAAAGCCGGGGGGTGGCAATGATGGAATTCACCACAACGCAGCATGATCATCTCAATCGTGCACGCATTTATATGGCGTGGGCTAGGGTAGTCCATTAGTAGGGAAGCCCATGCGGTTACTGTCAGATGAGCGCGCGCGCCCTCTACCGGGATTGTCAAAATATGACAAACTGTCAAAAGAAGAAAGGGTTCGATGCTTTGATATGCGTTATTGATGTTGGGGATGGCGTTAGCCGATTATCCAGGTGTTGGATAATTCTCATTATCCGTAATATTCGCTTCGGTTACACCCTGAAGAGCACGGGTAAAGAGTGTTCCATTATATTGTACAATATTCCAAATAATAAAATGCAGCCACACTCCTTTTAGCCGTTTTGTTCGTTTATTTCACTCCAATGCTTGTTTGTTCATGTTGTGCCTTTTAATTTACTTTTTATTGAAGTAGATAGTTTTCTTTTTTTTCTATTGAATCAGTAGCGCTTAAAAGAAGAAAAAAATGAACACAATTTCTCTTCATTAAACACTTCAATGCAATCCTTTTTGCATGCCGGAGAAAAGGGGAACAGTGGCCATTTTTATATCTTTTATATTTTTTATTTTCTTCTTCCTGAGACAAGTGTAGAGTCGGGTGGTTCGAATGGCACACTAGCTAATGAATCAATTTTCCTTCCGCTTTTTCCGTGTACGTTCGAAAAAGCAGAAGGTCTCGAATGCAACCGATCCGCTTGCATAGAAGATGTGCATCGTCACCATCATCATCAACTACTGGCGTCGTTTGGAAAAAGGCACCCCTTTCCCTCTCAGTTTTTTCCTTCCCCCTTCCTCCCGCTCTCCTCCCATCACCAAGAGTGGATGAAAAACCGCCACCGCGCCTCAGGATATTTGCCAACGTCATCGCGGTTTTGGTCCATCCTCACTACACTACCGGCGCAAAAGCAATTGCAGTGGCGATTGTAGTATGAAGTGGGCGCCGCATCAGCGCCTTTGTCATCAGCCGTGGTCGGTGGTGCGCCCGTCAATCAGTGACGGGAACATCTCGTTCTCTCTCCCTCTCGCTCTCTCTCTCTCTCTCTCTTTCGCACACAATGTAAGCGTGGTAAGAGCCTTGGTGGGATTGCGAAGTCGCCTGCGCCCCCAAACCATGTCATTAGCTCTCTGAGTTTCGCTTTTCTGGCGCCTTTTTTACATTTTTTGATTTTTTGATTGAATGATTTTTTAATCATCTTATGATGATTTTTTTTTGTGTTAAGTATAAATTTTCTTAAGAAATAGTTTTGGAGCAAAAAAAAAGAAACACTTTTTTTGTTAAATCAATTTGAATAATGCAGTTTAAATTATTTGGGGTAAAATAAATGCTTGCAAAAGACCTCCTCCACATTATTCCCGGATACTAATGACCATGGAAACATGCTTTAGATGTCCGCGACAGGGTGAAACTATTACAACACCCTTTAGTTCGGGAAGCATTGCAATAGAGCAACGCACATACACACGCACGCACACGGCCGTGGTAGGAAGGCAAAAAGTGCGAGCGAGAGATAGTGGAAGGGCTAGGGTGCGCGCACACACACACACGAGAGGGCTAAATACCACTTAATATATCAGCATATTTGCAAGGTCTCGCTAGACACGAATTTTATTTGTTTTCCTGCTGCACCTTCCCACCCCCCAACTCTCCCCCATGCTTCGCTTCATCACAACCCCCAAGCCCTGTAAGGGTGTATAGTTGCGGTGCCCTTTACTCGCTCATTCTATCTCACTTGCTCCTTCCTCCCTTTATTACGGTATATGCGATTGCAATCGGTGCACCCACAAGTGCGCACTCTGGTTCCCTTCTTTCCCCCGCTTCAAATGCAACACCCCACTTTCCCTCATCCGTACATATGTCCACCTCCTTGCGGCTTCCATACCCCGTAGAATTGCTTCTCTTGTTCGCACTGTAACCGCTCAGCATTGCGTTGCATCGTCACGTTGTGTGTGTGACTGTGATTTTTCTCTTTTACTTCCCTCTCTTGCTACAGCTTTTTTTCTTTCTTTCAGACGTTTCCGTGTGTTAAGATTTGTTTTTTTTTTGCTTTTTTGCTTTCAAAACTCCCACCATCCCCCTACCCCACTTCAGCTCATTTTCCACCACTGGTCCCCTTTTGTCACGTACGCTTCCTTGCGTGTACCCTTTTATGTTGCTGCTGCTGTTGTTGCAACATCTGACTTTACCAGTTGCACCCCCTACCAACCCTTCCCTCCCCCTCCCCCACATCACAATCGCTTCTTGCATTTTCGCTTCGGCAAGGCTCCTAATTATACTGTTGCGGTTGCGCCGACGCGCATGCATGCAAGTGTGTGTGTGTGTGTGTGTGTTTGATTTTTTTCTATGCCTCCGTTTAATTCCGCAACAGAAGGAAGGAGAGAGCTGCCCTTTTGAAATTAGTTGCTGCGGAAGAAGGAAGAAAAACATATTAGCAAAAGAGGGGAGAGGGATAGTATGGGGGAAAAGAGCCCATCGCACGTGAGATGTAACTTCTGTTTTTATGTTGCGTCCAGATTTGAGGATTTTCCGTAGAACAAAATAGTTCCAAAAACGTTCAAATGCGTCCACGATTGCATACATTCAGGCGGGTTTGTTAGGGATTTTCAGAACGACTAGAACGACGTACAATGATCAGTAATACTGTTTTTCTGTAAGAAACAAAGTACATAATCATTATACAGAAATGAAAAAAAAGTCGGTTGGATAGAATTTACTAAAATCTGCATTTGTTTATCCAAACTTTTGAGCGCACAAGTACGTTTTTCCATTCCCCTTTTCATTCTTCCATTCCTCATAACGTCAAATCGCTAATCTGGACTGGATCTTTGTTTTCGGCTCTTCTCTTCTCTTTATTCCAATCCATTCACGTTCACCCTTTCCAGCTTCATCGCCAGCTTTATCAACACAATGCAAAAATGCACCACGAAAATGCACACTTGTATTTTTCCATTCTTTTTTTTTGCGTGCGCTAGTGTATAAAAAAACGATAATATAAATAAAAATACAACAAAGAGATTTGTTTTTGGTGGTTTTAAGATTTGCACATGATTACATTTTCGCTTTCTTTCTCGCTTTCTCTCCACTAGCTTCAATAACGCACGCACATTTTCTTCTTAATGCGTGATTTGGGTTACAGAAGATAAAAAAGGGGAAATCTTTTGTTACAAGGCTTTTACAAAATGTATCACTGTGTGTTTGAGTGGGAGGATATGTTAAGGAAGAAGGAAAGGGTTTCCAGATTTATTGAATTAAACTCGATTTTTGTTTCATTTTCCTTTCCTATTTCAGTTTGGTGGGTGAGTGTTGATATTTTAACTTCAGCGCATTTAGGCTAAGACAAAGAAAATGGTCGTACTGAAGGGTTGGGATTGAGGGGTGTGTTTGTGTGTGTGTGCGTACACGCTGATCGTGCAACGGCAGCAACCATTCAAATCGATTGTATTCTTTACACACTACCGCTAACAACCCCCAAACCACCCCCCATTTTCTTCATCCATCCAACGGGCGGGTGTAACTGGTGTTTCACTATGTCTGTCTTGTCTCCAATCCCTACTTCTCCACCAGTGTGTGTTGCCTGTGGACTTGTCGATGATCTTGTCTATTTTCGATTCGGTGCATGTTGTATCCGTGTTTTGTGCTATGTGTGCCGCAGGCACTTTGCACAATGTTCGTGCCGTGGAATTCTACTCTCCTGTCCCCCCACCAAACCCCACCACTTTTTGGATTTCCTCAATTGAAGGATGGGGGAAAAGGTGTGTAACCGTGCGTCGCAAGGGGGAATAGTTTTGCAGGATTCAATCGCCCGGTTGGTACGGCGGCGTTTCACGGTTGAACGCTTTGGCCTTTCTCACGGGGCCCATCTTTCTATACCCGGGGTCTAAAACGAGAAAACTTTTGCGTCGTGTTCCGGGGTGCTGCCCCTTTCATTGCCTATTTTCAACCCCAAGTAGTAGTGCCTTGTTTTAGGTCGTACAGTTAAACCTCCCCCCCCCGGTAAGCGAACTAACACACTTTTGCTTTGAGAAGGTTTAATTTTTTAATACAAAAATCGACCCCGAAACCGAGCCCCACTAAAAACGCACAGATTTCGGAATTGATCCTAAATATCCTTTAACATAATTATTTAAATTCACAGCACACATTAGACTCAATAAAATTATAACACATTAAACTGTAATAAATAAAAACCGAATTTAAAAAAATGGTTAAATAATTTGAAATAAACTTTACCAAGCATCACTGTTTGCTTTACAAAATGCGAATAATTGTTAGCAAATAATTACAACATTACAGAAGGAAAACATTTACCTTTATTAATTCTATCCATGTTGCAAAAAGGTTGATCGGGGTCGGTATGAAGTAGAGAATCCGAACCGACTGCAGCAAAAAAAGAGAAAATACGTATTAATCATCATTTACGAAGAAAACAAAGACTCTCTGTGAGGCATGTCGAGTTTGGTGGGGTGAAAGAAGCAGGTGAGGAGGTTAAAAAGCGTCGATGATAAAGATGAGCCACTAATGGGACAGCAGTTGCGATAGCGAAAAAAAACGACAAACACACCCTTTTTTTAAAACTCCTAACCAGGAAAAAAGGCACACCTACTTGGATGTGTGTGTGTGTGTGTGTTTTTTAGGAAAATGTTTAGACGGTGGTTTGTGATTGTCGGTGCCCTAAAGAAAAAGGTAATTAAGAACAGGAGGCACAAAACATCACAATGCAAAAAACTAACGCACCCAAAAGATTAATGTGCGCGCACCGTTTTAAAAGCACTGGTAAAGCTTTCGCTGTAAGTGGTGGTAGAAGTATGCACTAGGAGGAAAATGTTATAGAATTTATAAATAAAACAACAAAAAAGAAAAAAATCCCCTGAGAAGACATGCGGAAAGGAATTTAAAAAAAAATGAATACACTCTTATAATTCTGGTTTGTTGTAACTTAAATGGTAAAAAAAAAACTGCAATACTTTCATGATAGCAAAATTTTTCTCTCTCCCTGCTTTGCTGTGGAAAGAAAATTTAAAAAATCTTAACCCAAACCCCGGGGAACGCACCGAAAAAGGGAAGGTTCGTCGCTTGGTTGCAGTGTGTCGCTCGCGCAAGTCTTTCGTTTCGGCAAAACGCACTCGCCAAACCGCGGAGACACATTGATTGGCGTGTGAATTCGTGCGCACTGGTACGGGCGCTTTAATCGGCAATGTGTTTATGTGCGGGCGTGTGTGTGTGTGTGTGTATGCTGCATATAAAAAAAGTGTGGCGCAATTGAAAATTGGTATCGCCATTCGTGTCGTGTGGAAGAAAAATTTGAATATATGCACAGCACACCGAAGAGATGATGCGAGCAAGTGGGTTGGGGGGAAGAAGGGGGTGTTTCCCGCACCGAAAGGGGAAGTGTCAGGTCGTAACGAAACTTGTGCAATCTTCCACAACTAATCGGCAGGGTGGGAACGGAAGGGGAAAGTGGTGTATCGAGAGGGGTTCTATGTTTGCGGGTTCATTCTCCTTTCTGTCAATCCGTACCAATCCCAATCGTGGCCCGCAGGGGAGAGAAGGGAGGACACCCGGTGTTTGACAGCAAGGATGACAGCTTCGTTACGGCACAAATCGAAAGAGAGAAGGACAGAGGAAGTGACAGTGAGACACAAATGAAAAAGAGCTCCAAGTCCCAAGATAAAGTGTCACACGAGGCAACACCGTAAAAGGACAAGACAAAGAGAGGGTGCCTCAATGGGAAGGAAGGGAGACGTCTTTTACTGCAGCGCGTGCCTATTCCCATTGCGTCAAACGAACGAGTAAAATTTGAATACACACAAGTTCCCTTCCGCCTACCGCACCCACAGCATCATTTTCCACTCGCAGGTTCTTTTTTGATGTCTGTTTTTCCACGCCGGAGCCAATCATTCGGCTCAACCGACCTGGATCGAACGACGCTTACGGTTCTGCTTCGTCCGAGCTTTTCGTCGTTATTATTTATTTTGTGGCTTCCTGCTTTCCTTCATTCACGAGGGGAGCATATGCGCCGAGATCGAGGCATCAGCCCACCATCCAAGGTTACCTAATGCGCCTCTCCCTGCACATTTGCATTCGCGCATTTCCGTCTTGCACGAAAACACTGCCAACGGTACGTTTCGCGCATGCCGCTTTTCGTAACGTTCCAATAGATCATGATGACCATTTGGCATCCGAAGCTCCTGGAGCGCGGGGGAATGATGATCAAAGAGGATGCAATCAAAGGGGAGGGAAATGACTTTTGTACGCCATGTATGGTAATGTCTACTACCGGCTAACGGTGCGAATGCTCCATCGTGGACTTTAGGAGGAATGGAACAGTTGTAAGATAGGCAAAGAAGAAGCATGATCCAAACTACACGCACAATATTCCATTTTTATTCCTACCTGCCCACAAGCCTCTCCAGTAGTAGTGATTGACGTTTTGTCTTCCCGAACGGGTAAATAATGTGTGGGAAAACATTCGCCTGTTTGCAGAATGCAAAACATCTATCTAAAATGCGACGGGTGGTGGTAGATATGGTACCTCTTGGGTGCATGTACGTGAATGGCTGCAAGATGTCTTTATGCTTCGTCTAATATCTCCAGTATAAAAGGAACCTTAGGAGGAGGCACAATATTTTGATATATTTTCGCGGGAAGAAAAAGCCGTTCAAATCATACATTTTTATATACATTTTGACTTTTGGGCTGAATTTTCCTAAGTATGAACCTTTGGAATTACATAAATCTTTTGAATTTCATCATTGCTTACTGTTTCACCAATAATCAGAAAGATCTGTCAGAGCTGCAATTGCTCTAAATTGAAATGCCATTCAAGATTTTTTGTGTCTCAAAGATTGAGATGTGTGGAAGAACAACGGGTGATGCTGCTATACTGAAGAGCTCTGCGAGTTTTCTAATCTCGTAAAGTCCTTTTAGATATCTAGCCTTGTGAAGTTCTCTCAGGACGCCAACCGGAACAGATTAGTTCTGCAGTAGTCCACATTTTCTAAGATGAGATGTCTTTTCCAGTAGTTTTTAAGGAATTTACATGATTGACATTCCTTCGAATTCATGTAGCACTACTAACCTTTGAAAAATACTGATGCGTAAACCAATAATTTCCTTCACTCTCCTTCACAGTGATTTATATAAGAATATATTATTACAAACCATGTCATTATTGACACGTATTTTATTGATAGTTATACCGATATGTCTCCAACGCCTCTTCGCAAACTTCGTTGTTTTTTTTTTATTATATTCCTACCTACGAGCAAGGAGTGTAAGATATAACTGCGGTGATAATTATTATTATCCACCGTAACACGATACACACACACACACCTGTCTCTCGCCTGTCTCCTAACCGAGAGCCGATCAAAACCTCTGTGTTGTGACAATAATGATAAGCTGATAGTTTGCTAAATGGCCGTGCTAAAGTGGCTACATAAATTAGTCGGCGCGCCTGGCCCTGTTTGTGCATCAAACGCGCGCGAACGGCTGGCGGGGAGGGACAGCGGAGAGAGAGAGAGAGAGAGAGAAAAGGGGCAGCACGCGAAATCTTGCCGAGCGCGATTCTTTAATGTGTCACCAGAGTTTACGATACGACATTATTCGCAGCATGCGGTTCGTGGTGCAGAACACAGCGGGCTTATAACTATATATCGTTAAGCAGTTAAGCGCTCCCGGGGTCTCGCACTGTTGCTAGCTGGAGAAGCGGTGGACGGAGGAGAGAGAGAGAGAGAGCCAGGATTGCCACCGGGATCTCTTGGAGAGATCGCGTTTCTCGTTAATCCCATGAGGGGGTTAGGATTAATTCCCCCCCCCAAACGGCATCGTAAAACTGCGATCGAAGCAGTAGGGTAATACAGTGCGGGATATAAATATGGGGGAAGCGATTCGGTCTTAATCGAATCGTTGAAGTATCGATAATGCTACCATCGGATTCGGTTTCGAAGCGTCGTAATTATCATGAGGTGGAGAAGGGGTGGGAGAAGAAGTTGAATGGCGCCCCAGCCAAGGAAGAAGGCAATACCGTTAAGATGCAACACCTGTGCAGTTCAAGATCCATCCCCCATACGCTCAGTCCTCGCAGTGTGTCGCCCCCCCCCCAAAGGGTAAAATCTTGAAGCAATTTAATTAAAGATTAAATAAAATCCCACGCCCGGTTTATGTGACGGGAGGTTTTTTTTCTGTTGTACTGCCTGCTGGCACTAGCTCTAGTGCCCATTAACCATTCAAGGGGAAGGAAGTAACTGTTGTTTAATGAGTACTTTTTTATTAATTAAACTAATATAGATAAGCATACAACACCGCTGGTTCGGTGCGCGACGGCAACAAATCACGCACATATCGTTTTACCCTCGGTTCACTTATAGGCCCGCCGTTCGCAACGCTGTGAAAACATGTGAAATAAAATCGTCTTCAGTAAAACGATAAAATAAAAAGCAGTATAACATCAATTTATGATCCTGTCTTATTTAGTTCGTGGTTGCGAAGCAAGTAGAATAAAATAAAGCAATGCAGAAAACAGAGCGAAGGTTCGTCGCTTCCATCGCAAAATCCGTAATTCCGGTATTATTGTTCAACATTGAAACGGCTCACACCATCCCGCATGGTGGTAGAATTATTTTCAATTTTACTTCATGTACGACAAAGAAAAGAAAACTACTAAATTAAAAAAAAAAGCTCATACCGACGATGGTTGTTTGATGCGATCAACAAAAGCTTAATATGATCCGTGTTTTTTGTGTGCAAGGTTATTAAGTTGTATTTATATTTAAAAAAGTAATAACTCCACACACACACACACCATGATCAAACAAAATGTACCGCGTTTTGTACCCGTGCCTAAAAGTCCAACTGTTGCGCATCTTGCTTATCGGTGGAAAAGTATATCAACAACAACAAAATAACACGTACAGGACAAAAGATAAATACGACGCGGCAAGCGACGAACCCGCTCAATTTATGTTAATAACAACTTTGTTATACAAATTACCATTTCATTAAACACTGGAACAAGCGCACCACCGGGTCTTTTCTTTTTTTGTTCTGATTCTGTTTCCCCTTCTCTCTCTCTCTCTCTCTCTTTCTCTTCCGTGAAACCCGGGGAATCCGATTTGTCACCTGAAGGTGTCCATCCTATAGCCCATGTTGCGTTCTTCCCTTTCGATTATTCTCTCGTTTTGTATAGTTTGCTGTTTGCCTCTCCACTTACATATAAGCCGTAGCAGTGTCGTTGCATTTTGTTTTGTTCGTTGTTTTTCCTTCGCTCATCACCCCCTGTCCCTTTCCCAATCAAACACATGCACTTCCGAAATTAACGCCGCATCCTTTCCGGCGTACAGGTGTTCGTACCTGGTGAGCTTATGACGATGATGATGATGATGTGGACGACGATGACGATGATAATGGATGCACCAGCCGCACATCATCTCCTCCCATCTCTTTACCGGTGACGGAAAGAAATGGAATAATTATAGACATTTATTATCAATTTGGTGTACATTAACTGCAACACCTCTGGTTAAACCCTCCGGATTCTTTCTCTCTCTCTCTCTTTTCCGCCGATCCTCGCTCGTTGCCACCTCATTTAGAAATTGGTATCCTCCCCATTCCTTTTTGTGTCTTCATTTTTGCTACCACGTTTGTTCACCTTGCCATGCTTGTTGTTCGATCGTTGTTGTCAATTCGTTTCGTTCGGTGCGTTGTTGCATCCGTAGCTTCGTCCGATGTACTGTGCTTAACACGATGGATTCTCTTTACCCGTCTGTGAGAGTCCTTTCATTATTATTCCGTACAGTGCCACGGTGTTTTTTTTTTCACTATCCAACCCTTCTCTTTATCTCGCTGTTGTATGTTGTTTTTTTTTTTCATTCCACTGCCGGATAGTGATGATTGTAATTCGTCATTCATCAATCCGTTCCAGCAACGTTGCGGATGCACGCGTGAGAGACAGCACGTAACACATTTTTGCACATGGGGGAAGGAGGAAGATTGATGAATCATCTGATTTTGCTCCTTCCTCTGTATTTATCGTTTTTTTTGTAAATTTTTCTCCATCTTCGTCAAGTCTCAAGGAAAAGAAAAATCGAATTTACTCACTAGCATTAACGGGTGCTTTTTTGTTTAGCTTTAGTGTTCCCCACAGCTCCAATTAGCTTTTTTTTCGGTGGTAATATCCTGCTAAAAACAGGACAACTAAATTAATGGACGGGGATTTAAGGGTTTGGTTGTTTTTTGTTTGTTGAATGCGTATACATGTGTGTGTGTGTGTAGCATCAGTTGAGTAATGTACGTTCGTAATGCGGTGAGCATCGTTTGAAGTTAAATACATCACGGCTACCGCGTGCAAGTCACTCACCGAATTTAATTTCACATTGTCCTTTTATTTAATGCTTAAAGCGTTGCCACAGATTAATTTGTATCCCTTTTTAGTTTAGTTTTACCGTGTTTTGTAATTTATTTGTTTTTATTATTCCTCTTTTATTTGTTTTTTCCCTGTTTTAAATTTTATTTAGAAGTAAATTAATTGTTAGCCAACCACAACTTCGGTTTATTTGCTGTTGTATTGCAACTATTTTTTATTGAAATTCTGATTCTTTACTCGGAACACGCGATTAGCCTTATTCGATTTGCAACCATTTTACAAAGAACTGCAAGCCCGCGCAAGCGACGAATCAATTTTTAATCTTTTCTTAACCGAATCACTTGTGTGTGTATGGTTTTGTACATGTGTATCCTTTTACACGGTGCTGGTTGCAACCTTGTATATAACCTAAAGATAAAAAGAAACGGAAAGATTGACATGGGAAAGTTGATGAAGTTGCTTTTCAATGAACCACCGACACACCGATGGTCAGCGAAATACATCAGCGAGAGTGATTAAAAATGAGTGAATGAATTTGATTCGCTTCGAACACATTCGATTAATATTACTCGCACAGACACATGCGTATTTGCTCGTGCTGTGACCTTGTTTTTGCAGCAGGCATGAATGAATCAGTTTTTTGCTTTCTTTATAGTGAGTGGTTTTTTTTTCTCGCTTTTTTTCTTTCGTGTGCGCTTATTTGCTGTCGCCCAGATTCCGTGTCTTACGTGTGCCGAAAAACTGAAGTCGTTTGGAAAGGAAATATCCGAACAAGAGACATAGAAAGATAATCGTCACGGATGGAAACGTTAAGCGAGACAAAATAAAAAGCTTTCCTTCGTGCACTTGCTACCAAGGATGAGCAGGCCAGACACTGGACATCGGGTTTTAATGGATGGGGTGGGAACGAATCACAAAGGAAAACCATTGGAACATGGGATGTTTTTTTCCCACTCTTTCACTCTCTTATTTATGATCAGTCATGGATGCACCTGATCGCATTGCAATTTTTCTACACAATGCGTCCTTTGAAATGACTTTTCGCGGGAGAGAAAAAATATCTTCAGTGTCGATGGGTTTTTCCCTCATCACTATGTTGCAATCGAAGCTGCCGCCGTCGACAGACGACGGACGAAAATGCATGTGATTACATTTATTATTGCACCTTCTTCACCGCTGCTCCAACCATTTTGTAGACGGTCGCGCAGTGTGTGTAGTAGTAAGCAAAAAAAAAAAAAGAAATGAACTCGGTCAGAAGAGGTCAGACACATTTGATCCGCCAAAGGGATACTTGAGGATGGCAGTGTTTTGCTGCACTGGGAAAAGAGAAGTTCTTTTAGCGTTGGTACTATGCTAATCCCGGTGCCGGTCGAATGGGGACCAACACACTTTCCGGTGGCAAGAATAAAACTGAAAAGATTGGCCCCATTGAGCCTCAACGTTGAATGCAAACTTCTGTTGCGGTTTTGGAGCTTTTTTTTCTTTGCTACTGCACTCGCTGGAATTAATTCCAGTAGCTCCATGTACTCACTCACTTCGCGCGTAAAGTAGTAGTGAGGGGTTCGTCGTCTATAATTTTATTTGTTGAAATTTTTGTTATACTTCTCCAGCTTTCCCACAGTCGTTTATTGCACCGCAATCGTTGGCATACAATGCTTTGTCGTGTTCGTCCTGCTGCGTGTGCGCCTGAAAAAGCGGGTGGATGCGATTGAAAATTATCTACCATGATGGAGTTAAAAAAGGACCGTAATTATCATCATCACCGGTGATGGTGCGCGGTTGAATCCGCAAGCTCAAGGCTGATTTATGCTTTTCTCCCTAGCTTTACAACCCCCCCCCTCCCCCTCCCCCTCACTGATTTGCCGGGGCGGTGTGGGAAATGTGCTGCCGAACGCTGCCAATGAGGCCGCCTTTTAATCGCGCGACGCGCGCTGTCCTTTCATATGCGCGACGTCATGTTGCGCCACCCTAATGATGCTCCTGGGGGTAATGCATTTTTGTTCCGATGTGTAAGATGCAACACTTTTTCGCATTCGTTTTTTTTTCCCCTGTTGACGAATCGTCGGCAGTTACACTCATTTAATATCCATTTGTACATTTGTCTCCCTCTTGCTTCGTTTTTTTTTGTTTTCTTAAATAATTGATGTTTCCGCGCGCACATGGGAATTTGTTCTTTAGATTATTCTGCGTAGATAAAAAGATGACTTTCCGTGATTTTTTTTATCTCACAAAAGACAAAAAACACCTCAACCGAAAAATATGCGTTAAATTGTTGCACGAAAATTCGCTTGCAATGTAACAAAAGATTCAAAGTGACGAACCTGCCTGGACGGAATAAACCCATAACGTTGAGCGTGAGAAGCTGCATCCACTGTACGTTTCTGCCAATAAACAACACGCATAAAAGCGTTTCATATTAACGGTAGGCCACCGACAACCGTGCCATATAAAACCGAATGAAGCAATTCAATTTATTTTTGCACCCATACAGTGGGTGATGTTGCTGTGCGAGTGATGATGGACATCGTTGTGCTTCTGCACAAAAAGTTAAAGTTGGAAGCCGCCTTAAATCAGTCAGGATCCTCCGGGATGTGTGTGTGTAGTTGGACGCACGAGATTAATGATTCCCGTTTTCCGACAGCGGGTTTGCCTGGGTTTAAACGCGTGAAAAGTGCTATTTTGTTGGGCTCAACAATTCCAGGAAAAAGGCGTCACTAAGCTGCTTAAGCTTCCCGTTGGTTTGTGCCAGCAGAAACCCAAAGCAATCACGCAATATTGACCTGGCTTCCGAAATGAGGATTAGCCCTCAAGTCGGAATATTTATGCACACACGTTCAAGGTTCGTCGTCTACGTTTCGTGCTGTCTTTCCTATGTGCATTTGAAAGGGGTTTTTTTTCTATCGAACCGATAATAATGCATGCGACGGGAGAAGGTTGCTTTTGAGGAACAAAAAAATCCCTCAGTGTGTCCAGCATATGATGTGTCCGTCGTAAAACACGACGGGGGCTAATCGTACGGCTCGCGAGAGGGTGATGCATTTTCTGGTGAATATTAAATTATTTAACAATTTTACGAGACACTCTGTTTCACCCCCTGCTCCCTCAGTACTGCACACCCGTGTCTTCTCCATTCCCCATGGGTTTTCGCATGTGATGCTGGGGGGAGAAGATTCCGAGTCTCCCCTACACACGCGTCGTGACCCTGTGTGGCGGGATGCAAAAATTTACGACCATTAAAACGAAACGAAAGTGGGTACAGTTTTACGATGCAGAAAGATCACGGGATGTTGCTTGTTGTTACAATGCGGGGGAGCGAAACACACGAGCCCTTCGGTGTGGTGTAGCGGTTCGTGCCCTCGTCACTCCATCATCGTAAAATGATCGTTGTCGTCGAAACAACGCCAAACTCATTTACAGGCGACTTTTATGATAATTTTTCAAATTTAAATTATTTTTTTTCCATTAACCACAATTACTTCATAAATAAATATCCGTGCTTTCACTACGTTTCCTTTGCTTGCGCAACCAAATCGCCTCCGGGCGAAACAAGAACGTTGCGTACATGTCGCATTTGGTATTCCGGTGGGCCCTAAATAGAAACACGAAACATACCATAGCAGTGGCCAATTTTTGTTTTTCGTTAACAAAATCCTAATTCCCTCAAGCTAAAAACAGAACACACTGAGCAAAGTTACATGAGCTGAATGGTCAAAATACATGTTTTTAAGTAATATATTATATTGTAGACCAGTGATTCTCCAAATGGCTCCCTAACGCCCTCTAGTAGTGTTTGAAAATATTTAATGAGCATTAAAGTTTAAATAGCCAATAGATGAGCAACTAAACAATAATTTTTATTTAGTGTTACATCTGTTTCATTTATTTATTCAAATTTAAATTTTATTTTATTTTTGTGCTATAAAATATCATACAACAACTTCGTGCCAATTCAAAGAAACCTGCCGGAATATTCCTTGAAACTCATTTATATTAGCACCTATTAGAACCAAAAATTAAATTTAAATTTTAGCATAAAGAATGACATATAAATCTATTCTTCGTACCTATATATGAAAATAAACATTATATTCGATCGCTTAAATCGATATTAAATATGCTCGACTACATCTTTGAGGAATTCCCACTGTGCCCGATCTGGCGAAGTAAAACGCCCGAAGTCGTATCAATGCAAAGTGTCCTACAGGCTCGTGCTTAGTCTCATTCGTTTATGAAATCCCAACTAAGTTGTAAAAAAAACAAACAAATAAAACATACTTGTTTACTTTCGTCACCATTATCATCTCACAAGATTTCACCTGATTTACATCTTACATGGGGTGTTAAAATTTCAAACCATTTTTGTCACGAGGCAGCAACAAACATAATGGCAAATCGAGAAATTATTAATGATAATCGCTGGGTGACCGCCTACGGTACGGGTGGATTGATTTCCCGTCTCCGCGCTTGACAGGTGACGGGTAATTTGTCTCGTAAAGGCATCCGATGACAGCACGAGAGCACCGTTACACGCCCGAGATATCCCTTCCGTGCATTCATTGTGCCGTCCGCGGTGCAAAATTCCACTTATCATTCGTCGCGGTGCGCCTGCAGCGCTGCAATACCCCGTACACAGGACAACGAACAAGCTTATGATTATACCTGCTTCATTCTTTTTTACAATCATTGTCTGCAACATAGTTCCTTTGGCTTATGCCTCAATAGGGGATAGGGGGCTGGGAAAGGGGTGGAAAGAAAAAGATGATAAATGATGCTAATGAATCTTTCTCTTCCTTCTTGTACGGTTTCCGTATCGCGCAGGTTGTACTCTCGGCTTGCTCCTCGTACTTCCAAACGCTGTTTCTTGACCATCCGGCCCGGCACCCGATCGTCATACTGAAGGACGTCCGATTTGCCGAGCTGCGCACGCTGATTGAATTCATGTACAAGGGCGAGGTAAATGTCGAATACTGTCAGCTTTCGGCACTGCTAAAAACAGCAAAATCGCTCAAGGTAAGTTATGCGTGTTTGTGTGTGTTTTCTTCGGGCGAATACAGCGAGATATTGCCGAAATTGGTTTGACACACTGCTCCATTGCTCCGCAGGTCAAAGGTTTGACGGAAATGACAAATCAGAGCAGTCCGCTGACGGAGCCGAAACTTGAACCCGAGCGACTCAGACCCCACAGCAGCCATGGTGCCGGAGGTGGAGGAGGTGGAGGTGGAGGTAACAGCAGTAACAGTGGTGGAGGCGGCGCACTCGCCGCATCGGAGGCCATTCTTCCAACGAACCTCTCGACGACGTTCCCAACGGGGACGCTAGCGAGCAGTGGCAGCTCGTACATCACCACCTCTACCCTCTCGACGACCAGTGGCGGCGCCTCAACGACCGGCAGCAGTGTCAGTACGAGCATTGCGGGGTCGGGAGCAGGCAGTGAGCCGGATGGTGGGGATAGACGGGCGACGGTATCGCCATCCCATCAGCACCACCATCAGGTGGCAGAGCTGCAGCAGCAACATCACCAACACCCGCATCACCAACATTACCCGCACCAACCCCACCACCACCAACCACAACAACAGCAACGTATGAGTTCCTCCGGGTTTGCCAGTGCAGGTGCTACCTCAGTAAGCTCGCATAGTAGTAGCAGCGGTACTACTACTACCACTACTACCACCAATACCACCAACAACAGCAGCAGCACCAACACTACCACCACCAGCAGTAGTAGCGGTGGTGTGACGGATCTATCCACCACGCTTGGCAAACACCGATTCCTAGAGGATAGCACGGACGGTACCTCAACGGCAGCACGCGTTACTACTTCCCGACCCAAGCTATCGCCGACGTCCGAAGCGGTCGCCTCGATTGCCAGTACCACGCCCCTGTCCCTCACCCGGAAGCATCGCGACACCGTCGGTGCGATTATCTCAGCCACCACAGCCTTATCATCCTCATCGGCCACCGTATCTTCGTCGGCGTTGCACAGCGGTACCGGTGGTAAAGCGTCGAGTTCCTCCTTCACCTCGGTGGCGGCGTTAGCAGCAACTGCGGGTACGACGGCCTCCTCCATAACAGCGACTACCACTACTACTGCTACTCCTGCTACCGCTACCGCCACATCCTCCGGGACTCTTAGCACTACGGTTATTCAAAGACCAACTTCTGGCGATGGTGGCGGTGATGGTGATGGTGATGGAGGAGGTGGAGGTGGTATACTACCTTCGCAGTTGGCCGCATCCGCTGTCAGCAGCGATGACACCAGTACGCCCCTGCACGGTCACGAACACGATGAGGAGCAACAACATCCGCTGCACGGTGGTCAGGATGGGCGGGATACACCACCAACAGCCACCAGTGCAACTACCACGCAGGAAGTAGCTGAAGGAGAGGAGGACGACACTGCACCAGTGTCGACGCACCTGTCAGCAATTAGTGGCAGCAGTGAAAAAGGCGCCAACCAAAGTGCTCAGCATCGGATAGGGTCACCACCGTCGGGCGATACGGACGACTGTAACGAGCGACGACGGTACGAAGGCGATGAAGCGGACGAATCCCAGATAGCAGCAGCATGCTCCTCCTCTACCGCGATCGCGGGCCCAGAACAGCCGCCCAGCAGCAGTACGCCCGGTGTAACAGTGGCAAAACACGAAAGTAGCTTCACAACCGTTGCCTCACTGATTGCGGACAGTAGTGCGTGTGGAGTGGCAGGCAGTCCTACTCGGCGGCGAAGTATGTCACACAGTCCGGTCGGAAGCGAGCTGGAGGAGGTACGACGTCCGGTAAGCACAATCAGCAGTAGTGCTTTACTGCCGATGGCAACAGATCTCCGCACGGACGACCATCATCATCCGCTGTTGCTGCGAGATGTAGCAATGGCGGCGGACTACGACGATGATGATGAGGATGAGGAGAGCGACGATGTGGATGATGGTGCGGCAGAGATGTTACTAGCGGCTGCCGCAGTTGCACATGTAAGGCTCATCCTGCTAAGTGGGGTTAATCAGCTGAGACATACTTAAATGTGATCTTCTTTTTCTCTCTCCTGTTCTGTAGCATGTTCGTGAGGCTCGTGAAGAAGGGACAGATATTGCTGCTAGTGTGGAGAGTGCTGGTCGACACCGACGCGCCTTGACGGGGAATGAAGAGGAAGATGTCGAGGATCACCACCACCGGATGGCATCCGCGAGAAGTGATGCGAATGATGATGTGGTCCCCGAGGATGTGGAGGATGACGATGATGATGACGATGATGACGATGATGAGGACGACGATGGAGGCGGTCCGCATGATTTGCACATCGGTAGCACGGGCAGTACTGGGAGTACAGGGAGTGGTGGCGGTGGTGGCGGAGGTAGCAGTGCCAGTCTTCTCGGTCACAGTCGGCACCATCAGCATCTGCTGCATCTTTCCTCGCATCCGCACCACCAGCAACAACTTCTACAGCAACACCAGCAACAGCTCGTTGCGGCGGAGTTGCTCCGTACGGCGGAACAGCAACACCAGGCCCGCCAACGGCAGCAACGTCGGCGACGCTCGTCGGAAGATGGTACCGCTCGGCAAACTAACAACAGCAGTGTGACGAACAACAACAACAGCAGCTTCAACAACAATTCTGACGATGAATATCAACCGCCGATGAAAATCAAGAACGAAGTTGGTACGTATAGCTAGTTCGTATATCGCTCTGTGTCTCTCGGTCTTGTCACTATAATTACAATGTTTCCCCGTCCGGTGGATTGCAGACTTTTCGGCGTTCTCCGGTCTTAATATGACGATCAATGCGGCAAGCGCCAATGTGAACCTGTCCGCGGCACTCAACTCATCGTCCGCGGCCGGTCCGGGGCCCATACTGCTCGCCACCGATCTGCGGCCAGCATCTCGCGGTGGTGTCACCGTGTCCGGTGCGGAAGCGCTGATCGTCAGCAATGCTTCGGCCACCGCTTCCTCCGCCTCATCCTCGACCGCACCGAGCGGGAGTAAGAATGGTGAGCAGCGCGAACGTGGTTCGCCCCAGCATCATCTGCAGCATCACCACCAGCGGACGGCAGCAGCTGCTGCAACGGCGGCCGCATTGGCGGTGTTCAATGCGAGCGGTCTCTCCAGTCCGCTGTCGGAACCGATCGCAGGACCTTCCGGCATCATGGGACCGGTCCAGCAAGTGCCTCTGGTAAGTTTTAAATATCTTTGACGCATGAAGCTATGCAATTCGGATTACATATATGTGTCTGTGAAGAGAACCTCAGAATCCAAGCTCAGAGTTCTTTCAGTCATTTAAGAATGTAAACGAAACGCCTTAAATTAGACGTTTCGGAACACAAATATCTCGTTTTTAGTATTAAAAGTCTTAAAATCTTTAAAAGGCTAGCGGAAGATTTCCATCTGTATATTAAACAATTTCCTTTCTACCTCTTTTCTTTCACTCCCTTCCCTCAATAGTCGCTAAAGAAGGAGATCGACTGGGGCGATGACAAGTCGTCGGGCGAAAGTTCACTAGACTTCCGTCATGCGCATGACTCGGTAAGTGACTGCAAGCAAACTGCAACTGCAACAATATTTCTTTCCTTCGTTCGTGTCTTTGTTTACTTTGGTTCTTCTTTGTTTTAGTTTTTTTTCGATAACGGTATATCGCTGTGTCCGATCGCGCGCCCGTCCCCTTTCCGCTTCCCCCGAAAGAGGAGTTGCGCTTTCGCACAACGATTGCTCTAGTGTGTGCTTAGCTGTGTTTTGTGTTTTTCGTTTCGTTTTACGTGTATGCGTGTGCTGTATTACTCTTGTTGTGTATTATGTATGTTACGTTTCGTCTCCAGAGAGATGGAGATTCACTCCATTTGCTCTCTCTCTCTCTATATGTCTCTCTTACTCAAGTGTGTTGCTCGGTGATGGCGTGTTTGGTGGCACCCGAGCTTTATACGCTTGAGCGATGTGTGATTCATTCTTGTATTCTTGTATGTATGTGTTTTGGGTGGGTGTGCGTATGTGTTTGGTTGGATTAGTCCTAATGCACACACCCGCACCCACTCAGACGCTTTTTGTTTGTTTTTTTCTCCGTACGCTAGTGGACGAGAATGGTGAAAAAGGGAGGGAAAGGGGATGGGAGCGGAACAGGGCTAGGAGCAGGAGCGCCGATCAGCAGCATCTTCAGCACATTTAGCCAATACTCTATACATGTTATCATCTTACCAATTACCTCATTTCTATACATCTTCGTGTGTGCGTGTTTACGTGTATGTTTTTGTTTTATTTTGTTTATTGCTCTATCACTCTTTCAAATACAACGTCCCTCGTGGAGAGTTGCTGTTTGTTGCGCTAAATGTCATTGTATGTGTGTGTGTTTTTATGTGTATCTCTGTTTCTTTTGAATCGTCGTGACACAGCGCTAGTAGTAGTAGCTGGTTGCCAGAACGCTACTCGAAGATTGACAGATGAAAGATGGCCGCCATGTTGCCACTCACCGGTTGAATCGCGATTATAAACTTTCCCTTCGTTCTGCTACGTGAAAGTGGAATGTGTTTTTCTCAAACCGTTAAGTGTGTGTTACTTGTCCATTTTAATTCATTATCACTCTTGCTAGGTATATATTAACATAAAAAAATATTATTATTATTATATATATAGAAACATTACAACACACCACATTCATAAATGTCTCTCTCTATGTGTGTGTGTATGGTGTGCATGTTGTTTGTTGGCGTCGATACACGAAAGGCGAATCGAATCAAATTGATACGCACCAACAGGGCCGGAAACTTTTCTCGTATGAATATGCTCTCAATCAATCTTCCCTAGTGCCGGTTCTGAATGGTCAGCAACTGCTGAGCAGCACTGGACACACACTTCTACAGACACTTGATACACTCACTTGCTAGCAAACATGTTTTTAAAATTATTTCCGGTGACATCTGTCATTGCAAATTACAATTCCTACGAAAGTTTATTTAATATCATTATTTGTGACAGATGTCACAATGATAGCTTCGTGTACGTTCACTATCAATCAATGATGAATAACATTTTTGGTGACAGCTTTTATATAATGACAGCTTCAATAAGGAATAGCAATAAAATAATTATTAAAGGATACAAATTTCTAGTGACATCTGTCAAAATTATTTAATTCCTTATTAGATCATACACACACACGCGTTTTCAATTTATGTGCATAGAAAAGCTCGTAACAGCATAGTACAGCACGTAATTCCTAACCTCTCCTCTCTCTCTACCGTCAGCCGTATCACACTTCCCCACACACATGCACCCAGTAACACACCGTTTCGAGGATCGATTTTGTACTTGAATCTCTCAGTGTGGTTGTTGTTTCTTGATATGTTATACTTGGTTTTGCTTCCCCATCCATTCAAAAGAATGACGGCAACTTTAGGTCATTTGTTGCAGTTTTGTTAATTGTTTCACTGTTTTTGTGTTCCATTTCTCATTTCATCCATTTGATCCATCCAATTTGTTATGTTTATGAATGTTGTGTGTTTGTGTGTGTGTCATTACGATTGTGTTTCGTTGTTTGTGTGGTTAGTGTCTCAGCCTTTCGTTTCGATTTCCCAACGCGCCTTGCCAACTACGCTCCAGAGAAACTCGATAATCATTTCACTCGCAACTACACTTTTTCACTAATTAAAACCTCCACACATGCTGGCATCAATCATTCGCCGTCGTCGCAGACATTCATATTTCGTGGATGCTTGAAAAATCTGATCCCGTCTGAAAGCTCTTTTGCTTGTAGTCCCCCCCCCCCCTTCTCCCTTTCTCACTTTTCCACAGACCGTTTCCAATTTGATATCGACATTTTTAAAACGGCGTTACAATTCCATCACACATATCTATTGATTTTGTGTGCTTGATGGTTGGACGAAAAATATTTCAAAAAGCAATCTTTCTCTCTCTCTCTCTCTCGTTCTCTCTCTGCCCGCAAAATTCCGTTTTCTCAAATACAGGACAACTGACGTATCCGATGATAGGAACAGTGCATTTTACAATCGTCTACCTTACAAAAGGGTTGCGGTGAGCGAAAAGCTCGTTCCTGCTATCCATTCGTTTCCTCTTCCACCACCATTCACCCCTCGTTCCCTCTGTTCACTTCTATTTTCGGGATGGTTTTGTATCCGTCCGTCAACCGGTTGTCAAGTCTCAACTTCAACCAGGATGACGTGCGTGCGAGTGTGTGTGTGTCTCGATGAGCGGTTTGATGCGTTTGTCCCCGCGTTTTGCATACATTCGGGCGGTAAGGGAAAAATGGGAAATTAAATAATAATAAGAAAACATGGTGACATTTTCCGTTACTCTTGTTATCGACGATCCGGTCTTTTCGTTATGTGTGGTATGTCTGAAACTGTATTGAAATGTGCATCCCCGTATGGCAGACGGCAAATAATAGATAGATTGGTTTAATCTTTTTGTTTTTGGGCCTGATTGTGTTTTCTTGTATTTTAATACAAACGAGGAAAAGAAACATTTTCCCTCTAGTGAGAATAGATTTTCGAAGTTCGATTGCTTGTTGAAATCGTAGCAGATGAGTCAAATCCATATCTCAATCTTTATTAGCATCGTTTCAGTTGAAGCTAACAATCGCCATTGAATACAACCACAATACAATGGGTATTGTATTGCACCAATAAACTCCATCCTTTTTTCATTTTCTCTTTCTCCTTTCATCTACCAAGTAAGATCCTTCTTGTAAATATTGGGGAGAATCCTAATGAAAGAAGCAAGCAATTGAGAATTGTGTGTTCATATCAGGAAACTGCCCATCGAAATACACAGTGTACACTTCGTCCTGTTGTTCGCAGTAATTGGAATGTGTGGCAGAGATGACGTACTCACAGACAGGATTACTCCGTCCCGAGCATCTTGATAAAAAAAGGAGAATGAGAAGCTTATGTTCCAAGGAAAATCGAACATCACTCCTGATATCAGTGTGCTAAATTGTGCCTTTGCCGTTTGAGACTGCCGTTGGCGCATTCCAGGTTGGAAATCGTCTTTTCCCACCAAAAATGTGTTCCACCTGGTGTGCGGTGATGGTTTTCCGACAGCTGCAGATGTGTTACCCATGTCAGTTCGTGCGGACAGAACTGGTGATAGGAAACTGCAAACAAACAAAAAATATCGGATCACTTTTGTTCTCCGGTGTATTGTTCAGATGAAGCCAAACGCTGGCGATAAGTTGTCTGGCGCTCCAGAAACAAATGGGATATAAAAACGCAAACTATCCAATTGTAACAACTTCTATGTAAGGTTCTAGGAATGTTTAAGGATAGTAACGCTTGAAGGGCGATGAGAAAGGGAGGTGCATATTCTGCATCTCGCTACGCACTGTACTCTGCAAACTGCAGCTCTATACACTAAGAGCCTCCAATCCTGTCTGGCATGGTGGAACCCGTTACGAAGGTCGACAATAGGTAAAATCACACGCAACCCAAACGAAACAACAGTGGGAAAAAAAAACGAGAGAGTGAAAGAGAAGCTAGACAGGAACGATTCGTCCATTGCCCGAATCGGTTCCATGTATTATTCATCATTTAATTAGTTTTACAAAAGTTTTCCATTTGCCGTACCCATTGCACATCTGCGGCGTGGCGGAATGCCTGCAGGAATGGTGCGGAATGGGGCAAATCTTTAAATATTTTAGCCCACACTCGTTGCGTTTCCGTTTTGTGCTTTGAATGCACTTGTATGCGTTGGTATAGGTATCATGGACACAAGAGGACCAGTACGGATTCGTTCTGTTTTGCTTTCCCCTCTCTTTCTATCGGACTGTGTGTAATTTTTAGATTTAGAGAGCGTCATGTTTGCCATCACTGATTACATAGCTTCGCTTTGTCTACAACTGTCGCCATTCTTCCCATTCGTAGAGCTTGCCCCCGGGGTACATTATTGTAAAAATAATTCATAAAGAGCAAACCCTCACACACACACACATACGCATGCATAGACAAATATAGGACTAAATTGGAACAGGTATCAAAGTGATGTGACTAATATGTCTGCCCTAATCCTAACTCCAATGCAAATTAAGCTATTTTCAAGCTATTTTCAATTTATTCGACTATTCAATTACTGTTGTACAATTTTGACGATTGTTCAGAAATGAATTTATTTCGACTAAACACATCAGGCATTATGAGTGTGTACAATAATTCAGACGTTTTTTCTAATTATTTCTGCTAAGAAGTTAATTTTGTCGATAGATTTGCATACCTTTATGCAAACCTTTGAAGCGTAATATTTTAAAAATACGCCTAAATGTATACAATCTTGAGACCATTATGTTGAGCTTTGTCTCTACAGTTTTAGTAGACCATAGATATTTACTGGGAAAACTTCCCAATACTCCACCATCCCGTTTTTTTTTTACATCAATTCAATTTCCCTTGTCCCCATCCCCCTCATCCCTTTGGTGCTGAGTGACGCACACGCGACAATGACATTAGCGGTACGACCTTACCGCATACAGAACAACCAGTAAAACCACAACCCCTCAAACAACAACCATCCATAAACCGTACCGAACCTACCCTAAGCGAAAATGGCATGCACCCTGCTATAAGGACACACACACGTACACACGAAACTACCTGTGTCTGTATATACATTTGGAGTTAGTACAATCCGGCATTTAACGAAACGATTAAGGGGGTGAGTGTGACGTGTGCACACCGTTCAATTGGTGGAAGTGGAGTTGAACCCCCCACCACACGCGCCATGTTTTGTGTCAATCGATATCGCGTCGTCCCCTTTATACGGTGTGGCTAAGCACGAGTTGATGATATACGATGACGAATATTTCCCACATGTCTACTGTCTACCACGGCAGTCACCTGGCGAACGATTGGTTCCAATTAAAATATTTGAAATAGTTTTTTTCTTTTTTGTATGTGTCTTTACACGCAACTGAGATCAGAATTGTGTCGCTTTCTTTTTCTTCCCCTTTTCGCTGTACCTTACAAAAACAAAACACACATACTCGCACATTTGGTACCAGCAGGGAAGAGTGAAAACATAATCGATAACGCATTTCATCCGATCCGACATGTTCTGTCGATTCTAAAAAGGATAATGCCAACCCATTTTTTCTAGCTCCGGTCTGTCGTATTTCGGTCGTCTCGGGAGCAAACTCTGCCGTTGCTGTATCGATTTCGAGTGCATTCTCCCACGCGTTTTGTTGCCCTATATAATGGGTCTCCCTTTCTTCCCGCTGTGTGTACCTAAATACACACCCACACAGGGGGACCCACCATACGTAGACAGTTTGCGCTCTACGGCACGTCATATTGGCGACAATCGTCGTCCTCGTGCCGAGTTTCGATTATTACAATTTCTAGTTCTATTTGCTTTCTGCCAAACCCTCTCTTCCTTCCTCCTAGAATCACGTTCCCCCCCTTACTTCCCCTTCCCCTTTCGGTGACAAGTTTGAAATATTCGTTTTTTGGTTGATTTCATTTTCTCGATTCGTACGTTGCATTAGAGAGGAGAGGAGAGAAAAGGTGCATGTGGGGAGGTGTATGTGGAGCAGGAATGGAGAAACAAACAATTCTTTAATCGGCTTCTTTCACCTGGTTTCTCCACCAACAGCAGCATTAGGGACATTTGGATTGTCCGTACAAAAGCCGTTCAGTTTTCATTTTCCCACACGGTTTCTCTCTACACAGAAACGCACACAAGAATGGAAAGGGTTCGGTGGAAAGCGGGAATAAATGCGTTGAGATGACAGGTGGTCATAGCAGGATGTAGACTATTCGTCCATTTGCCACCTTTTCAACCCCTTTAGCTTTAACCCCTCCATCATATGCTGGCTTGCTGTACTAGATGGATAGTTCATTTTGGGTTTTTTTTACACAGGCTTGTATGTGCACACACACTCTCTGTGCCCCCCTTTCTACCATATGACCTCATATTCTTGTGTCCTGTTTTTTTTTATTTTGGTTTTGTTTTGGTTCGATTTTTCTCACCCGACTTGGCATAGTGTAGCAAATGTGTGTGTGTGTGCACACATAAAAACACGAACCGAGGCGACCGAATTACGTGACCACCAGACGGGACGGATCGATATAACACACACACACACACACACACAAACCCCCCACGACGCCATACGACGATGAATGGTGTGTGACGTTTAGCAAAACGGTGGGATATGAGAATGAGGAGGCCATTTTTTGCATTGTGCGAGGGTAACTGATTCATTTGGAGTTTTTTTTTGTGGGTGGTGGAGTGGGAGAACAAGTTGACACTTCCAAGCGACAACAAAGCGCATGGATGTACACCAGAAATGAAAATGGGAAACACCAGAAATATCAATACCCACACTCTTTCACACGCTGGTGTAATCTATTAAATTTTGTTTTCGTGCTGATTGTTCTAGTTTTTAATACGCCAGGAACGATTATATCATCACCGTATCGGCAGGCTCTTGCTTCTGGCAGAAAATTTTTACAAAGTGTACCAAGCGTCTCCATCATCCGAATTGTCCACAACCAGGCGTCTCCATCGTTCGCCTTGTGAATAACTGGGCGTCTCCATTGAACACGTTTTCGACAAAAATCAATTCAAATATATTTTCTTTATGCGTTAAACTTTTTTTTCCTCGATATCTAGAATAATTTGAATGTTCTTGTGTATAGATCGTGGATGGTTAATGGAAAGATAAGAGGTTTTGAATATAACTTTCTTCCCCATATGCGTTCAACTTTAAACTCTACCTACAATCGCAACCTACCCGGGTTCTGGATCGATCTCGCTCCATCGTGTTTCCGTATCGTTTTGTTGATGTGTTTGGTTTTGTTCTTACTCGATGTATGTACATATAGATCTCTCTCGTTCGCTCGTTCTCTCACTCTCTGTGTGTTTACTTCTCGATGTGGTTTAACATATTTCTCGATGTGTAAATGTTGTTGTTGCTCATAATCGAATTTCATGTGTGATTGTATCGTTTCGTACGCCTGTAATTAGCCTGTTTTTCTTTCCTTTCTTTTTTCACATCGCTAGTTCAAAATGTTGAGTTTGTTTCTTTGGGTTTTTATATTTCCGTTTTATTACTTATGTTTACCACTGTAAAGAAAACTACTTTTGATTTACTAATCAGAATAATCTTCTCACTCATATTTGTTTTGAACCCACTTTCATTTGTCCTTTTCCCTAATCCTCACATTCCAACTTTTATTTGTATTTTTCCAATTAGTATTAGTTTTGGTTTATTTTTTTATAATAAGTGGTCATGAACCACTTCTAACTGCTTAGTTTTTTTATATGTTTCTGCATCCCCTGTAGTGTGAATTCAATTTTAAGTTTGTCTGTTTCTGTGTCTCGTGTACACACGAAGCAACATATCACAAACTATGTTTTCTATTTTTGTATTGTTTTATTTTCTTTACCATTTTATATTATCCCTTTTCTGTTCTGTTCTTTTTTATTTTATTTTTTACTTTCCTGCGTTTTCAGTTTCATATGATTAATTGTCAAGAAGTTGATCTACGTTTTTTGAACATGGCTGTGCTAAATATATTTATTATATATAGATTATCGATACAAAAAAACAACCTTTCGGACTTTCAAAACGAAATTTAAAAAAAAAACACCAAAAAATATACACAAAAAACATCAAAAACTAAATTAAAAACAAAACCCAAAATTTATTTACACGTTTTTCATCTAGTATTTGTGTACCTTCTTGTTTTTTTTTTTGGTTTTGTTTGCCGCATTTTCAACTATTTTACATATTCTCACTTATATAACGCATTGGCTGTCAACACGTTTTTCCTTTACTTTGGATTGAGACCAAAATCTTTATATGTAAATATATAGAACAAAATTTGCTATATATTTAAATATGCATTTATGTTTTGTTTTTAGTTTCGATTGTGAATCCATTCATCAGGAATTTCTTCAAAATGTTATCTTTCTTATAGTAACATGGTTGTTTATCTACTATGTGTTTTGTTTTCATTTGTTTTTTTTTCACCAAATTACTGGATTTTTTAAACTATTACAACAAATAAATATAACTTATCAATCAGCGAGAAATGAAATAAGAAAGCAACAAACTTATTTTGTGATGTTGTTATAGAAAACGTAAAGTTTTGTTTTTCATTGTTTTTTTCATATCTCAATAAATTTTAGTTGCGTTTTGCAAATTTATCGAAACATTTCTTTTACGGTGTAAATAATTCGAGTTGTTTTCGTTATTTGTTTTATTTATCGCTTACCAAATTTTTACCACCATGTGGCCCAGAGCCTTCTGCCAAGCAAGAATTGTTGAAAACAGAAATAAAATTTGTTATATTGTTTTATTTGTTTGATTAAAACATTAAGACTCTAAGCTCAACAGTAAACATTAAACTAAGAAAAAACCAAGCACCAGAAAACAAATAGAAATGCAATCAAAGAAAGCAATTGAATGTTGAAGAAGAGAAAGACAAAATTTAAAGATGCAACAATCTGTGTCTTGGAAAATTGTCCATTCACGCGAGTACGCACACACACTCACTCACATATCCGCACGCCTGTAGCACACATCCACCGAGTCGTTCTCGTGTGTAGTGTGAGCGGTCGTGTGTGATGAACAATAGAAAAGAAAAAGGAAATATTTCCTCACAGTTGCACTCTCTTCTTCTCCAACGCGATTGCGAGAAGTGGGTGAAGGTTTGTTTGTTGTTTGCTGAGGTGTTTAGTATTACTTTCTTTTCTATTCCAAATCACAACTTCCGGTTGGTGTGTTACAATTTTAAACTAATTTTCCAATTGGTCACTAATCAGTCAACATTCAGTCAATCACGAAAAATATTGTATTTTTTTTGTATAATGGAAAAAAAATGTATAAATAACAACAGGAACAAAAACCCCGAATCGGCATATTAATATAAAGCTGTCAAACTCTGTCAAACGTAACCGCTCACAAAGCCTCGACGTCGACAGCCCCCCAAAATCGCTGGCGCTTCGTTGCACCCTCGATTTGCAACAGCAACCGAGCACAGCATTTCAAATTAGCTCACAAGTAACCCCGAATCAGAGATACGAAAAAATAAGTCAAAGAAAAAAAAACAACAACAGAAGACAAACAAAAGTGAAAACGATGAACCGAGCCATCGTTTAGTCTGACCGAAGACGACGGTAGAACGCTAATGCTACAAAACAAGAAAACAATGAAAACAAACAAAAGAAGAAGAAAAAAGAAAGCCAACCGACAAAATTAAAGAAAAACGCAACCAGTAACAAACAAAAACGAAATATGCTCGAAAGCACATAAATATATTAAAAACAAAAAAGCAAAAAAATGGAAACGAAAGCAACCAGACAAAAATCGAATTTCAACTTCTTGTCAATCGCAAAATAAAAATAAAAGAATCAACATATATACATATACACTTACAAACACTGGTATAACACTATTATAACAACAACTGCTAAAGCATTCCTCTCTTTCCCTTCTCTCTCTCTTTATCTCTCTCTCTCTCTTTCTCTAAATTCAATAACACACACAAACACTCAAATTAAAATAGAAAAACAAAGAAACAAACACACTATTCCGCAGTAGTAATAAAATGAAGGCTAACCAACAGAGATGAAAACGAAACATCACAAAAACATTTTTGAATGGGTTTCCCTATCCCTCTCAGAAAATCATCATCCACCCGTTGATCGAGGCGTGTTTCACTTTTTCACTTATTTTCCTCAACTCCCGTAAATTCCTCTCTCCGTTTCCAACCTCATCTTCTCCTCCACCAACGTTTCACACTCTCAGCGTCTGTTGATTTTGATTAGAATGTCCGGTATCGTCGCTTTACTCTTCTCGCTCCTGCTAAGAAACAGCAAAAATTAAAAAAAAAACGACTAACACAGCGCCAAGCTTTATCACACGATGGGCTAGTATACAGGGATGGGAGATGTTCAACACACCTGTTCAATAGTGTGCTCTTGTCCTTTATTCGCTGGGTTTTTTCCTCTCTTTCTCTATCCCTCTCTCGATCTCTCTTTCTCTCGATGCAGGTTGTACGCTTTGTTTTCCCTTTTCTATCTAGCAAGCAAGGTTGTATTTGTCACGTTATTGCTCGTTCTATCCCACTCCTTCGCTCGCCATTTGACTCTGTTGTCTAAGTTTTATTTTTGCGTTGTTCGGAAAATGTCCACTTCTTACGAATTGGTTAGTGCCATTGAATTATCTCGTCGTATCTGCTACTCCTCCACTTATCTGCTCCGTTTCTTTTGCCTTTTTTTCATTTTATCACTTTCTTTGTTTTTATATTACAGATTCTAAGGGTTCGAATGTCCTCTTGCTTATAATTCATTTTCTATAGATATTATTATCTTACGTTTACATGTTTTGTTGGAGTGAAAGGGTGGAATATCACTCGTACCACTGTTCTAAGATGCTCAGTTTTTATGAACATTTTTCTTAAAATGGTGGATCATATAAGTGACCTTTTTTTAAAGAAAATCGCTAAAAATTCCTCATAATCTAAATTCTGGATCAAAGACCCACTTCCCAATAATGTGACGTTAGTAGCCGCAAAAACTCCTTTTCTTGTCCATACACGCGGGTGCACTGCACTGCAATCCATCCTCTGTCGGTTGAACAGTGTGTGTGTTTGAGTGTGTGTGTGTGTGCGTGCATAGAACGAAGCAAATATCTCTAACATATGTCCATTCGCTCCACGTGCTCCTTTCAATCTGACGGTTTATTATGATTTTTTAATCTATCCATTTCATCTTCATTTTCAAGCTATTAAAGAGCAGAAATTAACATTTGACATTAAACGCATTTACTGTAATACATTTACACAAGCAGAAACATTCACACCGCACACACATATATACGTTCCACGACTGATTCGTTCACACGCGCACGGACATCTAATACCCATGAAATACAACAATTTTGCTGTGTGACTATTATGTTTTCCCATCATGAATCATGCATTTTATCAGTTTTCTAAAATGGCGTACGAGATACAACTTTCACGGCATCTTCCCACCCTTCTCCTTGACTCCTTCGTGCTGGTGTTTTCCAGTTCATCGATTGTTCAGAGTTGGTTGGTTTCACTTGCCCGAGAAGACGGTGTCGATTTGCAACTAATGAGGTCTTTTTGCAGTACATATAAATATTTGTTGATTTTATTTTAAGTTTTGTTTTTCGCTTTAACTCGTATAAAGTTCCCTTTAGTGCTATTCCCTCGTTATCCTTTTCTTCAGCTCGATTGTTTCTTTCCCCTCTTGAAAATATCTCCCTCTTTGCCCCCTTCCCATTCGACCTTCATACCACTCTTAAATCTCTCCTTAAACCCACGTCACAAAACTCCTCACTAAAAACCCTTTCGCGAATTCGCCACGAATCGATATTTTTGAAGCAAGAGTAAATCATTTGTCTTGAAACTGTTTAAGGAGTAAAAAAAATCATCTCCAAAATAGAGAGTGCGGCTTGTTTGAAGCTGATGTAGCATTACAGTTAACGAAAACTTATTTCACACGGAATGCAAATAGCGTACAGGGAGATAGATAACACCCTTCCTCTCAAATCCGCCCACACACACACACACACTCACACACACACATATACAACTAAACATACATGAATTCAGAAAAAATACTCTGTCACACACACACACACATACATACACGCTAAAGTGACACAAAAAACGAGAAGTTGACATTTCCGATTTTTGTTTGGTTCTTCCCTACAGGAAGCGTCGGAAGGGCTGCATGGAAGCGTTGGTGGTATTGGTGGTGGCGGCGGCGCAGGTGGAGTAAGCGCCGATAGCGGTATGGGTGCTAGTGGTGGAGTCGGTGCAAATAGCGGCAGCAGTGGAATCCTGGGACTCTGTACCACCACTCACGGGAGCGGTGGGGACGGTGGGCTCAGTGGCCGTCGGTCGGCAAGCAGTGGTAGTGGTGGTGGCGGTATTGGTGGCAGTGGGAAGGAAAGTGCTGGAGCAACCATCGCGACGGGTGGTGGTGGAGCGGGCAGTGGGAGTGTGTCGGTTGGTGCAGGAAGTGTGGGTGGTGGTGGTGGTAGTGGCCCGACCGGGTTACTAACGGTGGACCATCCGCATCCGCATGCGCACCATCACCATCATCACCACCATCACCATCAGCAACAGTCGAGTGGTGAACGGTCATCGTCGACTGCCGGTCTACCGGTGCACACCTGCATGTACTGCGGCGTGACGTTTCACAACCAGAACAAGCTGACCCGCCACATCCTGTCGCATTCGCTCGAGTCGCTCAAGTTCCGCGAAGCGACCCACCTGATCCATCCGCATCTGGCGCTACGGCACGAGCTGACGCAGGTCGCACTGGCTGCCCAGCAGGCTCAGTCTCCGTCACCTTCGCAGCTACCATCGCCACACTATGGGCACCATCGCGGGAGCGGCGGTCCACCTACGCTCGAGCAGATGCTCGATCCGGCGGAAGCGATGGCGGAACTGGAGTTGGCGGCCGTGTTGGCCTCCCAGCCAGTTGGTGGGCTCGGGCTCGGACAGGTGGTGGTCGGTGGAGGTGGCAACCCGCTCACCGGTGGTGTTGGCTCGGACCAGGGCAACAATGTGGTGCTGTGCAAGTTTTGCGGCAAGAGCTTCCCGGACGTGACATCGCTCATCACGCATCTGCCGGTACATACGGGCGACCGGCCGTTCAAGTGCGAGTACTGCGGCAAAGCGTTCAAGCTACGGCATCACATGAAGGACCACTGTCGAGTCCACACAGGTATGTATGGGCGGGCATTCGTAGTATGAACCTCGTCGGGTAAAACAACTGTGGCTACTTACCACATAATATTGAAATTGAGTGTGTTCAGTTAGGTGAGTGCCTGATTGAGTGTGTTCAGCTTAATGAGCTGTACTAGACGAGCGCCCTTAGTTAGGGGATCGCCTGATCGAGTGCACTTAGTCCCTTAGCACCTGATTGAGTGTGCCCAGTAAGGTGAGTGAGTGCGCACAGTTTGGTAAGGGCGTGATGTACTCAGTTAGGTGAGCGCCAGATTGGGAGCACTCATTTAGTTGAGTGGAGCGATTGAGCTGTACCTCTCTCAACCTACAACCCAACACTGAATGTGGTGGGTGGCTACCGTGTCCGTTTTACCGCACACAACTCTCCCAACCTAAATACATTCACTGCCGGTTCTATCACTCGTGTTTTTTTTTGCATTCTTGTTCACAGGCGAACGTCCGTTTCGGTGTGGCATGTGCGGGAAGACGTTCTCGCGCTCGACAATACTGAAGGCGCACGAAAAGACGCACTATCCAAAGTACGCGCGAAAGTTCCTGACGTCTCCACCGCCCATCGACGGGAAAGACGATTCTCCCCAATAGTGCGACGATTTGCATCTGCTGAACTTTCTCCTCCTGTACAACCTGCAGCAGCAGCAACAGCAACAACAACAGCTACAGCTGCAACAACAACAGCAGCAAGCGCTGTTCCAACACTCACGGCATCAGCAGCAACAGCAGCAGCAGCAGCAGGCACAGCATCAACGTAATCAGCAACTGAGTGATCACAGCACTCGTTACCAGCAACAGCAGCAGCAACAGTCTGCTCAACAGAACCACCCACATCATCGGCATCAGCAACAACAGCCACAGCTGTTGCATCAACACAGTGATCCATATCCACTGCTACTGCAAGAAATGATGCACCGGCATCAACAGCAGTTGGAGCAACAGCAGCAGCAGCAACAGCAGCAGCAGCAACAGCAGCAGCAGCAGCAGCAGCAGCATCTGCAACAGCTCCAGCAGCAACAGCAGCAACCACCGCATCAGTTACTACCGATACCAGAGGACCAACAACAAGAGCAAGGACGGACGAAGAAGAAACCGTTACCGCCCGGTATCGGGAACCTGTTCGGCTTCACGTAGAGAAGGATATGGGCGGATGATGCACAACAGCGCATGCCTAATTGGTTCAAATCCGGTTGTGCCTACCCAACCATACACATTCACACACCCCCGACAACAACAACAAAAAAACCTTCGCTTACCTCGACATTTACTACAACAACATCAACAACAAAACAAATCATAAAAACACACAAAATGCAAACGAGCAAACCAGATATAAAAAAAACCACGGCTGTGACAGGACGAGAAAGAGCAGCAGACGCAAAGGGAACTCAGCGAATTAATCTTATTGTACATTATCTGTATAGTTAATCGGCCGGATAAAATGAGGGGGAGTTTGGGAAACCGGATTGGGAAACCGACCGGAATGCTTCTCATCCCCTCTCCCAATCCCCTCCCGGACCCACGGAGGATACCGGACACACAAGCGCGAAAGATCGATCACCTTCTGTTGTGTGGGTATTACGGTGGGACAAGAAAAGCCCCCCCCTCACACATAAACTTATAGACGAAGCTTACAGAAGCTATAGTAATCGAGTACCGTAGCAGTTAGTATATTGCCCCGACACTACTCAGCAGATATTCCGTGCGTGCGCGCGTACACTCACACACCCCATTTTCGGGGTTTCCAATTCACCCCCCTTCACCGACACCTCACACAAAGACACACACACACGCTCAGAAAAAATGTACACGTGTGTGTGTGTGTGTGTGTGCGTATGTGTCGCGCGCTCGCTCGCTGTGAGAGTTTTAAGTTTTCTTTTTGTGTATAATCCTTTTTTCTGTTTTCATTTTCCACCACCTTATACGATATGGAATTATTTTTAAACTAAGTGATAATATTGTAGCGAGCGGTTACACAAAAGACATGAGACGACGATGCTAGCTGCTGGCCATTTATTATTATTATTATTATTTTTTTTTGAGTGGAGGAATGTTTGTCGCCACAGTTAAAACGTTGTTGCAATGTTGACTGTTTTGGGATGGGAGGAAAATGGGGATAAGCCGGGAGAAGAAGCTTCATTTTTAACCTGTTATGCAGCACCCTCCCTCCATTCAAAGGGATATCCCGCCAACTCCTCACAAAAAATGCGCTTACACGAACATCGGTATTGTGCAATCCCGTAAACAGTAAAGTGAAATTTGACGAATGCAAATGAACATTGTGCAAAAACAAACAAACAAATAGACAAAATGGAAATCAAGGCAAAACAAGAGGGAAATGTTGCTACGTTTACTAAAACACAACACGTCACGCAGCAATGGAAACGAGTAACGACAAAATAGAGGAACCAATAGAGAAGGGAGAAAGAGATGAAACCAGAGCAAGGAATGAGAAGTGAAAGTGTGTGCGGTGTGCTAGGAGCGAACAATCTCAATTTACAACACCGCGCGCACACCCACATACACGCACGCAAATATACACGGGAGAGAATGTTCTCTCTCGCTCTCTCTCTCTCTTGCGCGCGCGGAGCAGGTGCCAGGCCTGCATCTAATAATCTGCATCTAACTGACCGAAACATAACACGTGGATTGAACGAGCGGAAAGTTATCTGTGATCTTATTGAATATTAATTTATCGATTTTAATTGTATTAGGTTTTTATTCACAACCATCCTATTTTTGCTTGCAATAGCTGGTCGGGAGATGGGTGTGTGTGTGGGTTTTCGTTTTTTTTTCTTGTTTGCTCTTGTGTTGGTTGTATTTGTGTCTCCTAGCACACTAATATTATTTTCCGTTCTGTTCGTCTCGCTCTCTCTCTTTCTTTCTCGTTCTCTGATTTTGGTTTTTCTTTTTTTGGCGATAAATTGCAAACGGGGATTTTCCTCAAATATCGATCGATCCTCAAGATCGGATGAAATCATTTAAGATGAAATACCTCAAATCAAAATTTCCCGATTTGTTGTTAATGCTACAATTCATTGGTAATCCGATAGAACACGTTAAACATCCTTGGTAGATAGTGGAAAACAAAATGGGAGAAAAAACCCAAAACCCCATGCTTCAAGTGTACCCATTGTTGCAAACAATGGAAAACAACAAAAAAGGTGGAGGAGAGTTTCTAAATTATGAAAATTCTAAATTCTCTCCCTTAGTTTTTGTGGCGGCGACATTTTTTTTGTGGGATATATTTCTAAAGGCATAAGATTTTCGACTAAAGTGGGGCTCGTTTGTTTCATTAGTAAGGTAAAGGATGACTGTTTGACCCTCGTGCGAACCCCTAAACATATTTGGCACGTTCCGGGTAGAGCGGTTAAAGTGAAAATGTTAAAAAAAAGGAAAACCACAATTTGGCAGACGGTTTTGTGATGATTGTAGTTCAAATTTTTCAACTTCAAATTTTTTGCATCTAGGTTTACGGTATTCCAAAAATTATGGTATATTAAAAAATGTGTTTTTTCCGCTACTTAGACAATGTACGAAAAGCAAGGATTACTTAGCGTTAAGTAAAGGCAAAAAGGAAATTTCCCCGTTCGGTTTGGCGCACCACTGTGCTTCATTCCTTTCGTGCTGTACGGGTGAAAGGAAAGACAGCAATGCCGCATTAAGCGATGAACCCCATCCCGTTTGTTCGTCGTACGAAAAATGTACGAATGAAGCGCCATTTGCCGAGCGTTAGGAAATGGAAGGATAGTCAAAATTCAAAAATGAACACCTTGAAATTAAAATAAGAAAAACGAATAAGAAGACAGGCGTGAATGAAGAGGAACACGCACGTTAAAAAAGGACAAAAAGCAACAACACTCGTTTCGGTAACCATTGGCTGTGATTTGGATCAGAAAAAAAACACACAAATTTTTCGTTTCTTAGTGGAAAACGTTAAGAATTGTATTAACCTATCCCGCTCGTGCTTTTTTCAACCTGGTTTTGAAGGAAGAGAAGCGAAAAGGCAAGGAGGTAACAGGACACTTAAGAAACCGTAAGAAGTATTCGGAATTGTTTTCAAAATCATTTCGGCTTTGTGTGTGTGCGTGTGCACACGCCCGTCACTTGCTTGACGAGAGCAAACGGCAGTTTTGAACAAACAAAGGGACGGAAGAAACGAAACGTCAAAATTGGACAACAAAAAAAGAGAATTAGGAAAAACTCTTCAAAAAAAAAAGACCAACAAAAGACAACCTTCAACGGACGAGACGAGTTTAATTAACAAAATTTAACAAAAGAAAAACAATCAAAATTAAGTGAACCAAAACAACACCGCAAATTTCGGAACAAATTTGGCTTTATTTTTTGTGTATATTGGAATCGGAAAAATTGATATTAGGAGCGAAACAAAATTTATTGTGAAAAACAAGAAGAAGAAAAAACAAAATATGAAACTCATTGGATCTCACAAAAAAAACGATATGTGATCATTTTTGTTTTTCTTTTGAAAACGGTTTATTAGGTATTTGTAGGCAATTTTCATAAGGAATGAACCTTTTTTAGGCATTTAAAATTTAAATAACCAAAATTCTAAATTAAAAATTTGCGGTTACACTATATTCTCGTTTTTTTTTTTTTGGTTTTGCGGAAGACAAAAGCAGGAGACACGGAACCCCAAGACGAGGGTGAGGTAAACAAAATCTCCACCCACAGACAAATATACTTCATATGTAAAGGTGTGTATAAAAAATACACTCACAGACTTCCCATACGGATTGTGATTCTTTCGGCCATATATCTATATATTATGTTTTCGTTTTCTTAGTCAAAATTTGTTAGTTAATGATGAAATTGATACCAAAATTATTACTCAAAAGAATAACGTTATTTAGGCTTTTTAATAACATTTAAAGATGGTGTGTGCACCAGAAAAAAAAAACAAACAAACGGACAAAACCCCTCCCGAAATGTGATCATCAAGCAAGTGATTCAAAATTTAAACGTGTCCTGTTAATTTTGTTTAAGTAGGTTTTAAGCTAAGTGTAGTTCTTTTGCCCGCACCCTTCTATATGCTTTCTATTTCGCGGCCCTAGGTTTAATGGCGTTTAATAGCATTTAAGTGTGGTTATAAGTTTGCGAACGGGGAAATCGGTGTGCGCATGCGTGGGTCAGACGGGGTGGGAAAAGAAAAGAGCTGTTCGCCTCCACGTAGAAAACAGACAAATTTGATGCCATTCTCCTCCACTTTTTGCTCCAACAGAGTTTGCGAGTTGTACGAGTTTCTGCTTTTTTTTCCTGGCGTAATAATTTTGTTAAGGAATATAATTTACTATTTAGAATTGAATGAAGAGTTCTCGCGTACGTTTTATAAGTGCATACACACACTTACACACACACACAGTCATGTAAGTTTGGTTTAGAAAGATACGTTTCTGTGTGGCACAAAAGAGGAACGGCCCGAATCGTGTTCCAACTCTTCCTCCTTTCCTCACATCCCCATAACAAAAAACAACTCCCCCTTCCAACCATCTCCTCCGTTTAGGTTAAGGAACTTTCAATGTTTACCAATGTTTGTTCAAAACTTCGCTAATATAGTTACGTTAGCAACGCGCGTTGGAATATTAGTTTCTACAGGTACGACAGTTAGGACGGGAGCTCTAGCAAGTCAGCACCTAGTAATTGGAAGTTGCAGCATTTGCTAAAGTGCGTATTTACTTCTTTATGGATAATTATGAATTGATTTGGTCAGGTATGCGTCTCCGCTATACCACCACCTCTACACCGAAGCACGGTATCATCGACGCTCACACTCACACACAGCAGTGTTGTTCAACCATCCCTGTACGGAACCCCCAAATAGACATTTAAGTAGAAGTTTGATAGATCTAAAGAACAGAACAGTTACGAACACCCAGAAATAATAACAACAAAAAATACAAAGCGTAAAAGAGAACCACGTACATTCCAGGCAGGTGTAATACGATGGGGAAACTGTTCTATATTGGAATTTGGAACACAACATTCTCTCACGGTTGGTTGGTTTTATTTACGTCACGTGTGTTGTAAAATCCTAAATCTCAAACCATCCACCATCTTAACTTATCCTCTGGTGTGTAATGTGGGTGTATCGTTGCGATTAGTGTCAACACATATCAGCCATATAATTATTCTCCTCGTGCGCGCGCGTGTGTGTGTGTGTAGCAGGGATGAAGAAGAACAAAGGTTAATACACGAGAAGAAACATTAGACCCCCAACTCCACACAAACACACACACTACGCAATATTAAGCAACAATTAAAGAAGGAAAGATATAGCGAACCAAAACCATTTCTGAGCATCACATGTATTAGGAGGAGATCGATAATTTAAAAGTTAAAAGATACACTCACACACACACTTAAACACACCCGAGATAAGTAGAAGCGAGAAGAAGGTAGTGCGGTGATGAAAAAAAAAATACATACATACATATATTTAATTGAACATATATGTATCTTACCATAGCGCAAAGTTCCTCTTTTGTTTGTTATATCTGTTACCTAGCTACTATATACATACACATATACGTTTTGAATTTATTTCTATTTTAAATGGGTTTTTTTCTTCAATTGTAGCCTTCCTTTCATTACACAGACACACCACCAAGCAATTGAAACATGCAATAAGACCACGTAACAGGGCAACCCTGTTCTTCCAAAAAAAAAACCTTCCCGTGCCTCTCCCCCACCCCTTCTATACACAAACACATCCGCACGCAATCCAGAAGATTAAAGTTGTAATATTTATTTTTTTAAATATAAATATAAATAAACATATATTTACACACTAATTTTGATGGGGAGGAGAAATCGAGATTGGAATGGAAATGGAGGAGAAGAAGAAGATAAGACAGGAACGCACAGAAAAAAAAACAGCGCAAGGATGAAAGATGAAGGATATGACAAATCAAGCGCACACATACACATTCATATTATGGAACTTCTCCCTACACATAAACACATACACACCCACACACTTACACATGTGTTTGTTCTCCCCTCTTCTTGCTGCTACGTTTTTATCAACTCCTCCCCACTCCCAACCCCCCCCCCCCCACAGCTTACCATTAAAAATTAAGTGTGAATGCTGGGAAAGGAAATAGATTACAAAATAACCAATTGTTTCACCGTATGTGTGCATCTCGTAAAATGGATGTTAGGAAGTGAAATAATTTAACTTGTACAGATGAATTGTACAGTTTCCTTTCTTTCATATATATTTCTTTCGTTTTTGCCTACTAATGAGGTCTAATTTGTACAGAAAGCAGTGTAGTTAGTGGAGAAAGGCTGGGAAACTCTTCAACAGAGAGAGAGAGAGAGCGAGAGAGCGAGAGAGAGAGAGAGAGAGAGAGAGAGAGAAAGAGAAAGAGAACGAGAGAGAGTTAAATGAAGAGAACAAACCATACTGGAAAGCGCCACCTAGGCGTTACTGCAATGAATCAATTTCGTAAAGAATGTTTAATTACATAAATTTATACATTTATAAACTACTTACACAAGTTCATGCGAATCCCCACAATTTTAGGGTAATTATTTTAGTAGATATTGGTGCGCTAAGAAATGAATCAGAATATCAAGCGAAGGGGAAAAAAATAATTTATATGGAATGAAAGGACTACCAATTTAAACACACACACATACACATACACGTATATATATATATTTAGAAAATATATGAGAAGCTGTAGTTGTAACGAGTAACAACACTCAATTGCTTAGAGCAAACGGTTATGAGTTGACAAGCAAACAAAATAAAACAAAACAAAAGTGTAGCAATATTTGTAACTTTTAAATAAAACATTGGCACGCAAAATTATAATGAAACAAAGCAAGGTATAAAACCGCTACTAAAACATACGCATACTACAGACTCAAACGTCACGGAAGGGTACATGTGTGTGAGTGATTTCTTTGTCGCTTGGTCATCCTCTCACCCAGAAAAGGTTTTGCTCTAGAAGAGGTTTTGAAGAAGAATAGGATGCTAAAACACCTCACACAAACACACAGACACACTCACACATGCTTGCGTAAGGGATTCGAATTGAAAATATTACGAATTTTCATAAAATCGCGTAAACAATTTTGTACTCTTAATTTTTTTTTCATCTTTGCGGAACATGCACATATACACACAAGCACATACATGCGTACACAAGGAAGAAGTGGAATCGTGGCGCTGCAAATTAATATTAGTATCCACATTTACTTCCCGTAGACAAAGCAATAGAAGCAGAGAGAGATAGAGAGAGAGAAGAAGAGAGAGATAGAAGGAAGAACAGAATAAAAAATGATTCAAAGCTATCTAACACACATTCACTCATTTTGCAAGAACAATAATACGTTTAGGGGATGCATAGAAATGATTTAAAAAATTAAACGGACGATTTAAAAAGGGAAAGTACTCAAAATTACACACCCACACCCATGTACAGAAGAAGTTTCCTTTTTTTCAAGATGGTGATCAGAGTATAAGAGCTACTCAATTTACACACACATACATAAAAAATATAATGATGCATCCTTAGTAAAAAAAAACATAAGGATAAAAAGGACAGAAAGATATTTGTAGGAAAAAAATGGTCTGATTACAAAAACAAAATTCAAACATTTCAAATTACATCAAAATCTGGAAAATGAGATTTTGTAAAAAAAAAGGTCGTTGCAGAAATGAGATGGAAGGGAAAAGCAATAAGTGCAGCATAAGCGAAACGTTACTTTTCGACGATCATCTTCGATCTTATTCTGGTGCTTCAAACTGAGCCAGTTACCATTATCTTACTTTTGTTTTTATGTTCTTCGCACGCTTTCCGTTTGATTATTAAGCTTTTATTAGTGCCTGAAAGCGAATGCTAAGAAACGATGCAGTTTGAAGCTTTTTGCACAGGAAGCAGAAAAAAATCGAGAGAACATTTTCACACTTAATAAAATTATAAATAACCAGTAAAATATTCAGAACGGAAATACATTTTAGCTTCATACACAAGCGAAACATTTCGCAACATTGAAACATGTATTAAAAGATGTCAATTTGATGCGAGCCGGTGCTATTTCAATCCATTTTCTGTCTGCTTCCTTTTTTATTCTCCATAATACATCCCTATCAGTAACAGCAACATTCAGTTTTGTTTTTTTAGTCATTTCCCGTTGTTATTTTTTTTGATGTTATTCTTTTCTTTAAGGAAAATGGAAAAAAAAACCCAAAGACCTTTGTGTCCGCATATCCGCCACCGTTCGGCTGCTGACAAGTAAGAGATAAAAATTGAAAAAAATAACTATGATAGTATACTAAAGCGAACCAACAGCAATTTGACATTTACAGTTAAGCGACTAATTGAACTGTCAAAATCTGGCGAAAACGAAGTTAGGTTAACAGAAGGGCGAAACAAAAGCGAATAATAATATACATTCGATACAAAACGCGTGTGCACATGTATGTGCGGGTGTGTGTATGTGGAAATATTATTGAAAAAAGCATTGCAAAACAAGTCTGCACAGTGCACATAATAGTATGCATTATAAAGAAGCGTACGTGAAATGATGTAGGAAGGAAGAGAAAAATATTAAGTGACAATGAAAGAGAGAGAGAGAGAGAGAGAGAGAAAGGAAGAGAAAGAAAAGGAATGAATACGGTGACGTGTGTATAAACAATAATCTGTGATTTCGATAATAACACATTGAGTTTAAAATAACATTGCAAACAACAGATAAAAGAGAGTAGAAGCAGACATCAAGCATGGAAAAATACAAAAAAAACTGTAACAGCATTGATGTGTTGTTACCAAATCGATAATCGAGCACGTAAGAACAAAACAAAAGGGAAAAACCGTAAAAGAAACAAAACACCCCCCTTTAGCACACGGAACGGAAACATACGCAAAACAAAGTGGAAAAGTAAATGAAAAACTTCTTGAAAGAACAAAAAACATACTAAAAAAATGTAAGTAGTACAGTAAGCTCATAAGCCGTACTTCTTTGGCACATTTTAAAATACCACATGGCATATCGCTGTGACGTAAAGATAATGAAAGATAGAAGAAAAGCGAATGCGAGTTGATTAAATGAATTAAACAACCAATAAAATGAATGCAGGAGAAGCAACATTGTTAAGAAACAAACACAACAACAACCACAAAAAAAACACGATAACTCAAATCTAACGCAAGGGAGACAAACAATTGGCTGTAACTTTTTGGAACTGAGATATTAAAAATTACAAAAAAAAAAACAAAAACCTTAAGCTATAAAAGAAGAAAGTTTGGAAAGGCTGCGACCCGTTATAAGTTAAAAAGAAACAAAAAAACAAAGAACATGAAATATTAATGATAAAAATGCACACTCTACTTTCGTATGATGATGGTAAGAAAAAAAACCGTAAAAATGAGGAGAAAAAACAAAAGAAAATTTGTAAAAACAAAATCCGCGCAAGCGTGAAAATAATACGATTGAAAATGGCGTGTTTTGGTGCGACATTTTGGCTTGCTGCGTGCGCGCACTCCTCACGTTGCCTTTTGACAGGTTCTGTCACGTCTTACCCATTCCTGCGGTGTGTGATGGTAGTGGTGTGCACCGAACTAAGTAACGAGTCACGACAGTAGCGCGCGCGTACTGATATTTTGTTGTTTTATTGTTTCGGCAAACGAATCTAGTCTAAATTCAAAATTAATGCAAAGCTCTTGTGTTTTGGGTGTTGTGTAGTGTGTTATATAATACAGTTCGATCTACATAATTTGTTTTTTTTTCGGTTTAGAAAGGAATAGCAACAGCGAACGACTCAAAAACCATAAACTCATCAGTGTAGATAAGGCTTTAGATGAAGGTATGTGTGTTAACCGAGTGTGTAGGTGTGCGTAGGGGGGAATTTTTAGCAACAAAACTTCACACACACTCACACACGCGCGCATGGATCGCTTTAATCCGTATCGCTTTTTTTTGGTAGCACATTTGCAAAGTGCAGAATAATAGTGACAGCTTACAAGTCAAATCTGGCATAACATACAAAAGAACCAATTCACCTACACACGCAACTCGCAATTACACCTAATGTAATCTGTGTTAGGATATCATTGCGCAGACTATAACAGCTTTTCAGAAGAGCGGAGGGCGTAGTGGTGATGGTGAACAAAAAGCTACTTTTGAAAAATGTGTGCAAGAGAGGGCATGAAAAAGTAATGTGCAGAAGATTGTTACTAGCGGGTACTATTTTAACCATAGACCGTAGCACCGACATATCGAACCATAGATGTGCATCTTGGATTTGGGAGTAGAGTTGACGTTTTGTGACGTTATTTCATTTGAGTCTTTTTTTGTTTTTCTTAACATTACATCAAAAAGAACTGATGCAAGCAATACATTTAATGTGTGTGTATGTGTGTGTGTAATCAAACATAAGATCAACCGGATGCACTCTAATCAACACTACAAGGACTAATGGCGTTGATAAGATGACAACACTGCTAGACTCCTCTGTCACGAAGCTCCTCATTGTGACCTCCTCAACAGGCTCTTTGTGATTATGTTTTATTCCTCTTCGGTTTTTTTATATTGTTTTTGTTTCTTAAACGCATACAAACTTCCCATAAAGAAATATTACCACAACTCTCATACTTGGAACTCCTCAATTCACTACAGGACCAGTCTTTAGGGGGCTCCCTTTCCGGAACCAGAAGACAGGAAGGAATCAATAAGAGGAAGACCAACAAAATATGAAACAAGAAAGAAAGGGTAGAAACAAACACACAAACAAAACAAACAAACCAACCAACCAAGCAGCAACAAACAAACAAAGCAAGTAACCAGACATGCAGGATATCAACAGATAATTATTGTAATAATAGCTCAGGGCAACTCAAATTCTTCCATAACGTATCAATAGGCAGATAAAGCACACAAACATTAATACACATACATGAATGTGCTCACCCAACTCAAACATAGAACAAAAACCCAAACACACATTTAAAACACATACACAATAGAGTGAAAAATATAGAGAAAGAAAGAGCGGGAAAAGAAAGAGAGAGAATGAATAGAAATGGTCTGTTTATAGACCGGTAATGGCAAGGAAACAGAGCGAGTTATCTCCTTAGTGAAACAAATTAACTATTACTCACACAATCAAGTGCAAGTGTGTTTGCGCGCCTCGTTTGAAGAAAGAAGAGAGAGAAAGCGATAGGGCGAGTGTGGGTGTGACGCGTGTAGTGCGATTAGATTAGTAGCGAAAATGGAACATTAGTAGTAATAGTGATAAACAAATACTTTGGCACATCCGTATGCACTGGCATTACGGTGGAATACTGATCAATTCTACAGAACGTACAAATTAAAAACATTGAGAGAGATCGAGATAGCGTGCGAGAAAGAGAAAAAAAGGAAAAGAAATGGATTTGCTATAAATATCAGCAATATACAAAACCCCCTCTTTATAGCGTATACGGCAATGTGTGTGTGTAGTGCCTGAAAGGTATGCAACAAAACGGGCAGAGAAGCATTAGGTCAGTGAAAGTCAGATGAATGCATAAATATACATAAGCGTTAGACAAAACCTGATATAAAATCACTGTGAAATGTGAGAAAGAGCGATAAAGGGAGAGAAAGAAGCAAGTTCAACAATAGAAAACATGCTCCGAATGGCTCTTCCTCTTTTCTGCTCCCTACAGCATCCACACCACCGTGTAGGTGTAAGTAACGTACACACATACACAAACAAACAACATTTGTTCCTTGTTTTATTCCCAACACATTCTGCTTAGTCCCTTATCTCTTCACCCACATGCACACAAACATACACCACCTCGTGACCTTTTTGTAGTCGGGCAGTTGATAACACGCACAGCGACACCTTAATAGGTGTGTTAAACAGACTCTTTATACAAACACACACATACTTACACCCATTACAATTAACCTTCCCTTGAAAACCTCCTGTCGTACAGTTTATACACCTTGTCAGTAGGGAATACAAGTTCTCTTGTTACGGGTGGAGTTAAAAAGAATCCCCAAGAGACGAGCATAGAACGAGAGGGATAGAGATATCAATGGAGACAGGAAATACATTACACACGCTGAGCGATTTTCTTGTTTAATTCGTCGTTTTTGTTACACAATAGAATCAAATATACAACTATATACGACTTCCGTTGAACTATATACACATATAAATATTATATATGTGTAATTATATATAAAACAAAACAAATATATATATATACACATTTAAAACAAATATATACATATACAAGCCGAAACAGGAAACAGGTTTAACAAACCATACGTGGTTAAAAAAAACAACATACAAATACAATAGGATACAGAACAGGATACAATAGAACTGGTGAATCTTATTATGATTACGATGATTACATTTCTTATTATTAATGTTCTTTTTTAAACTGGTGTCAAACTATTATAAATGAGGCTGATACAGATCGGCCATGTAGATGCTATTCCCCCCCCCCCCCGGTTTCCTCCACATTTCAACTTCCTTACCTCCTCCTCCCTTAAAATCTTCCCGTATGGCAAGATGAATCACTAATGAAATAATGTAGCTCAATCTAATGTAAATCGTGCGCATTCATGATAAGGCCCACGGGAAAAAAGGGAAAAAGGAAGAGCATAAAAGAAGCAAACGATAGAGATATAACACTAACATAATTTTTTTTATAGCTCTGTTCCCCAGCTAGCAGCGAAAAATGGAAACTGTGTGGAGGGGATGGGGGTTCAGAAAAGAAAATATATCAATACAAGGAGTGGAAGAGAGGAAGGGGATAGAAGGGGAGAAATGCAAGAAAGAGAGATGAGAACCAATATCAACCAACCAACCAATAAATACAACAACAAAGGAGAAAACACGAGCAAGTAATAAGGGGAAAACGGGCAGAGATGTAAACTTATATTAAACTGTTACGAGAAGCAATTTTTAAAAAGGAGTAATCAATTCAATAAAAATAAATAAAACAAAAGTACATCTTCGATGTGCAAACGACGAAGCAATGGGAAATGCTGTAAACACAAACATTAAAAGTAATAAATACTGAATGGTTACATATAACTTAAATTAAAACAAAAACACAAAAAGGCTAAAGCGAATGCAGAAGAATGGTGTAAAAGGGAAGATAACAATGGGGAAGGTAGCAGTGAACTAAGCAGATACGGTAGAATGCAATTGCGACCGTGTAAGGAACAGTAGCAAACAGACCTTACATAGAAATGAGGCAATAACAACAACAAATAAAACACATGAAAAACAGCAAAGTAGTGATAAGATAAGCGAACGGATACGAGAAACGACCGCCTGTAGGAGGGGTAAAACCTAGTAAGAAAATGTAGCAAGAAAATCAGACAGTTTTTAGCGGTAGCACCCCCCAGCAGGTTACGGCTGGATACAATTTTGAGTTAAGCGCGACGAGGAAATGAAATAAAGAAAATAAAACGATAGGTTTTGCTTATCTTTTGTGTTTCGATTGTACAATTGGTTTGTTTTTGTCTTCATTTAGTTTTTGTTTCTCCTATTGTTGTATTTTCCGTTCATTTGCCTGTTTTGTATATTTACTTCGTTTTGTCGGGTTGTCGTTTTGTTTCATTAAATGATGTTTTTCTTCTATTTTTCTTGTTTCTTCTAAATGTTTGTAGCCTTACGTTTTCTTTCAATTCTAGATCAACTAGCATCTATGTATAACAAGTGTTCACTTATTTCATTACTATATCTCACACACATCAACAGTTTTTTAAATGCAAGTAATATTCTTTGTTATGTTTTCTTTATCCTCATATTGTACTGAAAATACCGGCAAGATCAGTGACCTGAACCGAAGACGACTGTATATCAAAGTGTTGAATAAGTTTAAACAAAATAAAAACACACACAATAGTCCACACTCACACTAGCAGCAGCAACAAACAATAAACAAACGAACGGATAATTTGAGTGCCAAGCTTTAACTAAATAAAAGAAGAAAATCAATATGGACGGTCACAGTGGAACAGGAATAAACAGTACCCACACACGGGTGCATTCATTGGTATGCTGGTGTATGTTATACCACGAAGGTGTACTAAAAGTGATTTACTTCCACGCACACATCCATTTCACCGAAACACTTTGCTTTGAGCGGCAGTGTATTTATTAAAGATTTCGCTTTTTTTGTTATTGTTTTCTAATAGCGATCGAGTTCAATTTTTGTTGTTTTGTTTCTTATAACGGTAGTGTACGGCGTAACGCATACTATTGTTGCTTAGCATCTTGCACCAACGCACTCGCACACAGCTGCATGAGAGTGGAGAAACCGGTACGGTATCAGCTGAGTGACCGGAAGTAATACGATCGCGAAAATAGGACGAGCAAACAAAGCGTTTAAAAATGATATTGAAACCCGTACACATACACATACACACTGTAGTGCCTGTTCTGGAATAAACAAAAAGTCGTATATACATATATATATATACACACATATATATATTCATGTATATTTATTTATTCAAATATTTATATATTTATACATGTATAAATGAAACATTTATATGTGTGTATATGTATACATATGTTTATAAATAATATACAGCAAACCAACAATATCAATTATATCTACTTGCAAAAACAAAAAAGAAAAATTAAGAGTAAGTAAAAACCGCTAGAAGAAAAGCAAATTGAAAAAGAAAAGAAGAAAAATAACTTAAATTGAAGAACACTGCAAAACTTTTCTAGCGCCATAAAAAAAACCCGTTGTGCGAATCGGGCCGATTCGTTGTCCCTTTCTAAGCTGCGTGTGTGTGTGTGTGTGTGTGTGTTATCGCTGATAAAGAGATTAGGTAAGGATCGCAACAAAATGGCCGGTTGTAGTAGTAGGGGTGAACCTAGCAAGGCTAGGTACCGATTAAATGGAAGTGATGTATCGTATCTACTTTTGTTACAGACTAGACAGCGATGGTGAAAAGAAGTAAAATAAGGTGGATAAACCGGGTAATATGTGGTGGAGTTGAAAGGAAAGTAATGGTGAAAGAGAGGGAGAGAGAGAGAGATTACTAAGCTGCCGATACGTCTGCAGCATCTTTATTTTAGCCATGATAACGAGATAAGCGAGAGCGAGAGAAAATAGCGATAGCTTTTTGAGCGAGGGATGGATATACGCATCTACTTAATGTGAGTGAAGCTTTTACCGCGCTCTTCCAAAGCTTAGCGCTAGAGGGCGCTAAACGTTCCGCTGATGTACTTAATTGGTGGAAATGCGTAAATATACTATTGAAACTGACGTTACGTTTTAGGGCAAGTGGTGACAAGTGGAACTGAAAAGTATACAAGTTCACTTCAAGAGAGAAACTGTGGAAAGAGGGAAATGGAAATTGCTAGACATATAATGCCATACAGTTTACATTAGTTGTGGTTTATTTACAGTGTACCAGCGGTAAGAAAGGAAGCACTCGGCGCGGGAGAAAAAGGATTGAAAAGTTGGAGGAATCATGGGGGGCAATAGAACCAGATTGATTTTGTTAGTACTTTTTACAAGACAGAAAACCGAATTATAGCCGAAACGGAATAGGAAAAAGCAGTTAATATATATTACTGATACTAGCCAGACAATGTTATACAACACTGTCCTTCAAAAACCATTTAAAACGATATACAATAGCAAAACCACAACGGGAGCCTTTAGTTATTTTTTACCTGATAGTATAGAGAAGCAACTATAAAGGCAACTGGACAGCAAACAGCCCGGAAATGAACCAAGAACAATTCCCTTCCATACAAATGGACCCACCTTTCTCGTACGCCTACCTAAACCTTCATCCTTCTGCAATACTCCCAAAAACTAATAAAAAAAACCATACCTGACAATTCTTCCTCCCTGCACGCAGTTGCATGCGTGTATGTGAGCACAGCGAACGGGTCTCAACAAAATAGATAATGCATCTGCAGGTAGAACAATTGCAATAGTACCGGATGGAAACAATAACCTCAGTAATGAAAATAAACTACCATAGTGCAACACTCCACAGCCGCGTGTGACAAACGATGCCTGTCGTTTTTTTGTTTGTTGCACATATCGGCACACTTATATACACACATACGACAACAACAATTAACCTCCACAGGCATCCCGACAGGTGAAACATCCCCTCCTCCCTCTCCCATGTTCCTCGCCCCGCCGCACAGGAGTGCGTGATTCAGCAAACACATAACCTCAATTTCACACATTTTGCTTGGAAAATAAATTAGACAGTTTTAGGACAGTAAGTGACACAGTTGCAGTGCTCAGCACTGTCTGCTCCATCCCATCCATGCACTATCACACACAGAGAGTAGTAAATGCCAAAAGTGTGTTTCGTGTAGCCTGCACCAATATCGCAAGTGTTTTTTTTTACTATCTTTATGCATCAACTTTCGGAGCCATTTGTTTTGTTTTATTCAAACCACCACACGCGTAAATACCCCATTAAAAAGTCCCTTAAGAAAGGTAAGCAATAAGGGCATGAAAGTACGCCGTATGCGCGATTTGGTGGGTGATTTCAATTTAAGTTAAGCAGGGAATGGCGAAAAAAACAACAAACACCCCACACAAGCACACACACATACACACGTTGAGAAATTCAAAAACTTAAGTAATGTAAAGAAATAAACGAGTATAACGAACGCTGCTACCTTTGAAGGAAAAACAATGAAATGGAAATTAAAAATAAAACACACACACCCACACAGGCGCACATTTAAGGGCAAAATGCTAGACAAATAAATTACACGCGATTAATCGTAGCGAACCAGCGAAGCAAAAGAACAAAAAAAAACACACATACAAAAATTTCAGCAACAAAGGTTAAAAAGAACGCTTTAAAACCTAACAACATTTAAGAAAGTTTGATTGCATCAAAAAGTATAGCACACAGATATTTGATAGCGAACGGTGCAGCACAAAATGATATGTAAAAAGATTTAAATAATAAACACACACATACCACGCCACGTGAGATCGTGCAGAGGAAGACGAAGAAAGAATTATCAATTACGGACCCAAAATAACAGAATGTGACACGATAGTAGTCTCTAAAAAAACAATGCGTCACAAAAAAATGCAACCAGAAGAAATGCTTGTTTTCTTCCGTTTTAGTTTAAACGATTTTGTAGCGAATCGAGTGCTTCAGTCAGAACTTATACACTTAGATACACTTAAGGTGATGGATGCGTTTGTGATTGTGTGAGTGAACGGTGTAAAGTGAGAATTTGTCTCAAGCAGAAAAAAAAGCAAGCGAAGATTAAGCGATAAATCGCAATCTACCACCAGTGGGATGCAAGCAAAAGTGACAAATGATCACCTGGTGAACGCTTATATTACAGAGGAGCAAAGAGAAGGAGAAAAAAAAACATCCCAAACAAGCTAAGGTACAGCCGAGGTGATTTGGGGTGTAGAAACATGGCGACAGGTATCACACACACACAAGTCAGGATGAACAAGGGTGGATGGAGATGATGAGATGTTTTGATAAAAAAACGAAGAAAAAAAAACACTAAAACAAAGAGAATGATCAATGAGAGCAACAAATTGAAAATGCATATCATAGGTGTAAAAAAAGCAAATAAAGAAAAAAATACACAGAAACACATACCAATACAAAACTCCAGTTACACACAGTAGACAGTAATCAACAGAGGTAACAACAGAATGGAGCAAAGAAAAATGCAAGAATGAGGGATAAAAGTAAAACAGCGTGAATAGAATCATACACACCGCTGAGGAAAAAAAAAGGTGGTAATGGTTACTAATACCACAATATCAGGAGCTTCAGTATCTTGCTCAAACACGGGCGTGCTGTTCGAGTGAGCGAGAAAGAAACGTCAAACGGTATCGTAAAGCAGTTGGAACAAATGATTTGAGTGACATCACGATACACACTCACACACCAATACACAACACACACACACAAATACAAACTCACAAACCTTACTAAGTATGCAATTCCAACTTCAATTAGACTGTAGACGATGGGAAAAGGGAAAAAAGAGGGGGACATTAGCATTGTTTGGATGAAAAGCGCGGGTGTAACGAAACGCGGGTCGTCACACTGTAACGGTGAACCCGGTTGCGAGATACGTCGGCGAAACATGTAAGTAAAAGTACGGAAATGAGACGGATGGTAATCAAATTGTGAGCTAACACTAGGAATCAGACAGGCATCAAGTAGCAGTAGAACTAGCGGAAGAAGAAGTCGGAGAAGAAAACACTCGAAAAACAAAAGCTAAAAGCATACAGCAAGATAGCGGAAGGAAGCTGAACGAAAAAGGGAACGATGACATACTACAATAGTGAACAGGAAGAAAATAAATTTGAAAAAGAAGAAAACCCGCTGGAAAGAAAATTAAATAGCGAGAGAGAGAGAGAGAGCGAGAGAGAGAGAGAGAAAAAAGCGAGAAAGAAATGGGAGCGAATAGAAGGAGAGAAAAACTCATAAATCACCTAAAAGAAAGTGAAAAATAAACTAAAACTGAAATGCAACAATTTGGGA
>KB664054.1:3157919-3284573 GCA_000349025.1 Anopheles minimus | reverse complement strand
ACAGGATGGAAATTACACATGCACATAAGCGTTTAAGATAACAATTGAGATGTACTTTTCCATTCATATATACATATGTATATATATATATATAAATATATATATATATATACAATTATATATGTGTGTGTGTGCGTGTGTATTTTAGAGAGCAATAATAATTAAAACTAAACTTAAAAAGTAAACTGTCACATTCACGGCAAACTGTACTAAGTACATGGAACCGAATTGTGTCAAACAGTGCAAGTAGACGGGAAGGAAATCAAAGACAGAAAAAAACTGATTCACTAGGTGCGCTAGTACACACACAGAAATGGTGAAGGAAATAACGAGAAAATTTCCCAAGATGGCAGCGGAAGATCATTAGTAAGATGTGTTGGAACGGAATGATTGTGATAAAGTTAAAACTATTATTAACAAAGAATACATGCATACACTTACCATAAACAAGACAGAGATAACACAGAGATTATTAAATTGCCGCCCTAGAACGAAAAAGAGAGAATTAAACAAACCACTGACAGAGATTAAAGAATAATAATGAATGTATCCCTCCTCGTAAACAGATAGGAAACTAATCTTATCGCCAATAAAATGGAAGAAACAAAAGAGAAAGAGAGAAATAATTTCATAGTGCGAGTAAGATGCTATAAAATCGATTATAGCGCGTAGCTGTGGCTCGATTCGATTCGACGTCGCTCTATAGCTATGAACGGGCAGCACACGCACACACTGCACATTTGTGGTAAGTAACTTCTAACGAAACAAAAAACAAAATGAACGCTATAAATGATGCCGTCAAAGCTGAATCACCTACAAAATGTGACAGTGTCGAACCACAGTGTATGGTTTTGTTTTTCGTTTTCTGTGTTATTAAAGATGAACGGATTAACAAAATAGTAACACGAAAGAATATTCATATTAAGCGCAGGCAGACACACAAACACACGATCAAATCACAAGAGACATGAATTCTTACACACAAACACTAACACACATATTTATTGCAGAACAATTGAAAACAAAAGGTGTACGTTGATCGAAATGGTTTCAGACAACAACAAAAACTAAGCGAGAGAAAAAACGCTGCAGTGTTATATGTCCGTGAAAGTAAATGAAACTAAGACTCAATTTAGCAACGCAGGAAACAAAAGTAAACAAAAAATCTAAAACAAAGACACCTACCATCGTGAATGGTACGCGTACAGTGTCTCTGTGGCAAAAAAAACGGTCGATTAGCAACCATAAAATGCACAAGTGAGAACAACAGCAAATGGAAACAAAAAGAAAAAAGTGAAACGATGAAAAAGCAGCATGTTTTTTATATATTCTCCGCCCATAAGTATTCCAAAATTCAATTATAATGTGTGTTGTACATCTTTCGCATCTATTTCCTCTTTTTGCAACGAGAGTACATAAAAATGTGACTAAAAAAATGAAACTAATTAAAATCAACAACAACCCACACAACAAAAAAAAACTAGCACGGAATAATTGAAGCGGTTGTCGTGTATTTATGAAAGCAGATGAACGAGGGAAGATGATGGTGCGGAGATGATCTAAACAAAACGAAGAAAAAAGAAAACATTGCGGAGCACCGAGTATTGGTATTGAAACTTATTCTGTTAACTATTCTAAATCTCTCTTAAATCACAACCGCATGAACACTCTTCGCCGCAAAATATTTTATAGGAAACGAGAGATCAACCCTAGAAGCATGTATGTATGTGTGGGTGTAAAAACGTCCGACGTGATTGTTTCTGGGAGTGTAAAATAATGGTGAAAATATTATTAAAAACACACACATACACAACACGCGCGTAAATACATGGACTGAAGATAACACAATTCAAATTGCGGTAGTCAACGAGGCGAAAGGCAACTAATACAAGAACGCACAAGGCAAGGAACAATTTTTTAGGCAATTTTTCACAACCAAACATCTAAAACTTATATACAAGTGCAAGCAAACATGAAGCAGTATAATCGAAGTAATTCATTCTCAAATGCACACACACACACACATACACACACACACACACACAGAGAAACACAACTCCAAACAATGGTTCAATCACGAATGAATACACTAAACCAAAACCTATTTCTTGTAAGAGAAGCTTTCGGTGTCCAATTTATAAGGGAAGAAGCGGCAACAGTTGAAAACTAGTAAGTGAAAAGTACACACAAAATCTCACCAAAACACACGAGCTGCATGGCAGAAGGACAAATATTGGGTGCAGGTGAAAGAAAAAAGAAGAGAAACAAAACGCGACCTAGACGAAGCAGTTCAAGCGGCAGAACAAAAGATTTCAACGCTTGCAAAAGCGAGGAACGTATTTTTATTTTTCATTTTCGCGAATAATACAGCGCGTAGCATAACTATATGAAAAGTCGTTTTTTTTTCTCGCGTTTCATAGGTATATTCAATATGTACCTATCACTATTTAAAAAAAATTATGTATGGTTTGAATTTTAATGTTTTTTTTTTCTTTCTATTGTGTTAATTATGATTTTCGAAACAACTGCTTATAATTTTAAACCAATTTATAGGCACAAAGTGATATTGAAAAGTTAAATTGTTCCAAATTCCTATACAACGATTTACTAAAAGAACCGACATCCTTTATACTGATTTGGGTAATTCGTTAAAAAAATCAAACTTTTTAATAATACTAACGAACTTAAAGATTAACTAAAATCATGGATGAACTTCCGATGAACTCAAGATGAAGATGTACTCATAAAGTTATGGTACACGCTGTAGTAGATTGATTGATTCAACAAGATTGGGCTGTGTTTTCTAATCAGATTTTATAAAAATAATATTTGGATAGTAGCTTTTTGTTTGTTTAATTTATCTTTGTTTACCTTTTCTCCAAGGGGTCAAATTAGACAGTTGACTGATTTGGATATTGTTTTGAGCAGATTATTTAATATGTTGACCTCACGTACGGTTCACATTTTTACGGTTGTCCAAATGAGGTTCCGACATTCACACACGCCCTCACATACACACAAACCTTACCGCAACTACTTACTACAGAACATCAACAAAGTGAAACACTCCTAGTGTGCTAATAGTATTCACCGCCACGTCAATACATCTGTCACCATGACAGGCATCACGAAACTTCCCATAGCTCGGCAGACGTAAAGTAAACAATATATTGTGCAGGTCACGAACGAAATAATGAAAGACACAATAATATTTTTTGATACGAAACATTTTTACAACCCGATTTAAAACGAAGAAAACGAAGTAACAGATACAACGCATCAAGATGAAAACAAGCATCAATGTGCATCGAGAGGTGGGCGACCTCGTCAGTAGTGAATTACATACAACCAGTTCAGTGCATACGCGATCACATCACAAGCAGCCGCAAATAACAACAATAAACCACTAAACCAAACCCGATACCACTTACCGAGGAATAAATAAAAATGGGCTCTAAACGGCAGTCGGTTTCATTTAGTTTCAGCACTCTCTTCGAACTATATTATCGGTCCTGGAATTGGCACAGTGGATGAAAATTAGATGCAGATACTAACATACACACGAAACACACACTCATGAATTCGAACGTCCAAAATTTACTCAATTGGTACCGCTAACAATGAGCGATGGTTAAAATAATAACAAAAAAAAACAGCACATCGACATTACAATGTCACAATTGCAACCAAAAAACAGGAATAGTATGCTATCGAGGAAAAAAAAACCCAATATTGCTCTGCTATAAAAACAAAAGCTGCAAATTTGGAAGCAAAAGTTCAAAACTCTTCTTTTTCACCAGACACCAGGCACTTCGAGGAAATAAAAAGAAGGAAAAAAACAAGAAATTGAAAAAAATCAACAGTATGTGACAGATTAGGTGAAAAAATTTGACATAAATCCGCAACGTAAATAAATTGAAAATTAGGCTACGAGAACCCAAAATTTCAAACGCAAAACATTCAAATTGTCAGATACAAGTAAAATTAAAAACAAAAACCAACAAATAATCAGGTGGTTTTCCTTTTGGGGTGAAGTTTTAATGCTCCAAAACTAAAACAGAGCCCAATCGTGAGTGTTTTATGCTGGGCAGTTGGTAGATGGGGAGCTGATATGCTGCTCAATGGTGTGGAGAACTACGAGGATGCACGGAACAAACCACTCTCACTCTACCATGTAGTACATACGATGAGGAGAATCCAATTCAAAAACACATAAACATACACACCACACACACATTGTCCAGCAGAATAGATGAAGCAAAAGTATATTAAATTATGTGGGAAATAAACCAAAAAAAAACACACTCACACACTTCTTAATTCTTGTTGTAATAAATGTTATATTTATTGAAAAATATCTTTCGATTCTATGAGTAGTTTGATGTGTTTTACCTAAATAATGAAAAGCAATTTTCCAATGAAAGAAAGTCTCTTCGCTATCGTTGAAACGGCTGTCGATCTCCGAGTGTCGGATTATCCGTGCCACTCGAAAACGGCACCTCAGAGAAGGGATTTAGGCAAGAGGCAAACATGTACGGAACTTTTGCGATGACTGTTGTTCTTGTTGTTACTTTTTGTAAGTTATTTCATATGAATATATCCTAGAATATTAATCCAATAATTTAATAATCTTATGTTTTCCATTTTTTCCAGAACAAGACGAAACAATTTATACGAAAATTAAAATTTAGTTTATATGTTTCAAACAGTTCGCTTTGTTTTCATCGGACGGTTCAAAAATAAATTCATATTCAAAATGGAATCGATTTTTTTTCACACTTTTTTATATGCATCTTTGATTTAGAGCAAAAATACACACACACACACACATATACGCACGAACGCTGTCAAATTTTGAGATCTCCCCAAGGTGTATGTATTTAGAAGGTGAATTTTTATCGATTTGACAGGGCACCATTTTGGTGGACATCTGTCACCGTTTGTTTACATAAACATATGTTTCGAGACAACCAAAATAAACAATCCGTCAACTAATTGTGGACGATTTTCGTGTTCACAACGCCCCCAAGAGAATTGACATTCCGTTGGCGGAATCATAGTTTAGAACGATGAGATTACAATATGTCTCCACCTCGAAACCCCTCGAAATAACCAAGAAATTGCTTTGACAAGTTGAGAAATGTTAATTGGCTCTAAACAACTCATCCTCCTATATCTACATACCTTGGATCTCCCGAATTTTCTTGGCACGGTAGATCTTTGCCTCGGAAAAAGGGTGATCTTTTTTGTATGAGCGTTAATGCACACCACCACATCTCATTGCTAGTCGGACGATTAAATTCACATTGAATCTAATACCGCCGCTTGAGTCTAATACCTGGCCGTCATACAGAACTATAAAAATGACGCATGGGTTGTTGCTTCAAATGTTATCTGGGGTGTCAAAATGAAACGAAACAAAAACATAGCTTTGAAGAATTCGATTCGCGCGTATAGCTCGACACGGCTACAGTTCTATTTCGGCTACAGTGAACCAATCTATTACCATGGCAACATTCTACAACCGAAGCGGAAATCGTAGGTGACGCCTAGTAAGCTCAGTTAGTGAAAATTTGTGTTCAGCTAAGATTTGGGTCTGGTTCGAAATTTTTGACGACAAGTAATCTTCGTATAGACGTGAAATGAAACGGTCCATTCAACGGTGAAGTGCTGTATACATTTGAGTGCGATTTTTACGTATAACCGAGCGCATCTCTAACAATGGAGAACAATGTTGATGAAGTTACGGCCCGTGCAGTATTAGGTAAGGTTTGCTTCACCGTGTGTTGTATTAATTAACTCCAATTGTCCCGTTTGTCAGCATATCTGTACGACAACGATATGTACGACCTGGCAGAGCAGTTCTATTTGAGAAGTCCATACTTGGAGGAGGAAAGAGGTTCCATGCTGGATGGTTCACTGCCGATAAACTATCTGCAGAAACCGCTCCAGACCATGTTTCAGGAGTACACTACGATGCAATCCCAGCGTATGTATGCAGAAACTTTATATTAGTCCATCATTTCATGATTTTCTTTCGTGGCCAGTGTTGCAGTTGGTGAATCGTAGCAACAATCTGGTAAATTATCCACACTCCTACTCAGTCCAGGAGCGTGTAGACGTTTTCCTCGAGTTCGTACAAACCTGTACGGTACAGGCCTCATCTGCGTCGGCTCCTTCGCACGTGGTGGCAAACGCACACGACCTGGAGTACAGTGTGACCGACGAATTGTGCCATTCCGCTCCGCTCGTGGCGTCGGTTTCGAACAACAACTTAGCGATTACCCCGGGAGCCATCGAAGATTCAGCGGCTGCTGAAACGGAAGCCCCAAACAAGCTAGATAACACATCGGCCTCAAATGAACCGCGTGAAAACCGTACTGCTACATCAACCCCATTTAGCAGTGCGCTGCGTCAGCAGATTTACCCGACTGAAAATGTTCCTCGAGATAACGCACAGGCGGTAAAGGTGGTGCAGCAGGCCCCGTTAGCAAACGCGGAAAATATACCACCGAACTGTGCGCTGCCGCGTGCGAATGCGACACCGCACGACCATCCGATCGTTTCCGGCACGGCCAGTTCCCGTTCGACGTCCAGCCGCAACAAGTCCCACATCCGCATACTGGACTTTGACACACCACCCCAGCTTGGTAGCTCTCCGAACCCTGTGATACCGACTCCTGCGCAAGTACAACCGCAATTGACGTCGAACGTGAACACTAAACCAAAGAAACTGACCGGGCAGAGCTGTATGTTGTGTAAACGTCCGATGCGTCACGGCAAGAAAGTGCAGAAAAAAATGGGGAAGAGATCTGTCCTTAAGGTAAGCGACAGTGACACCGATCAATTTTGGCCTTAAAAGCATGGAGTTTTGCGCGTTGGAGTTTCATACCTAACTTAACAAAAAAATTGTTCTGTTACGGAGTTTAGTTTGGCTTTGCTGTTACTAATCACATATTGTAAACGGATAGAACATGGTGTAGAACATGTCATCCTGTCGTTTTTTTTTTCATCAACTGTACAAATTAATTACTCATAGTTATATCGATAAAATTATAAACTACCCTCACTCGTACTACTAATTTTATTTCTCTGGCAATGGATACAATGCATTCCCTCCCGGTTAGAGCCTCCCGGTTTGCTCGAAACGTAATGTTTGTTTCTATCCTTTTAGCGGTGTATAACTTCACGGGGCAGTTTGCACACCTGCACCGTACCGTCCAACAGAAATGAAACTACTATCAAAACTACCACCGATTGTGCACCGACCATCAATATGTCGCCAGTAAAGGCGTTGCCTAATGCGTTCTGGCCACCATCAACCTCACCGTCCCGCACCGATGGACCCGATTCGCCACCTGCCTGTCCGATCGATCCGCTGGCCATGTGTCCAATGACACCCCGATTTCTTATCCGCCCCTTGCAACCCCTGTTCATGCTGTCGCCCCTGCTCGGTACGCTCGATGCGAGCGCAATCAGCAACGTCAAATCAAACAGTCCCACTAAACCCACCGACATCAATACACCCCGGTACCCGATAACGCCCGGCAATGCCATCACCCCATCACCACCGCCGTACAATGTATCGTACTACGAAAGTGAACAGAGTGGGGACCACAACGACCGACTGGTACCGGCCGACGAGCCGGACTATAGTGAACCGGGGGTTGCGTCGGCCGGTACACCGAAGCCACAGCTAACGCTGACAGCTAGCGAGCGCAGTACGGAGATTGCGATACAGTACGTAGAGCGTGAACAACTGCCACCGGTGGCGGAACATGACCCCGAATTTTTTGCCCGGCTAGCGTCACGCATCGAAATAGACAATGGGAACCGTGTGTTTCAGATCGCAGTTTCGCCCACCATAGCACTGTACGAAGATTTGTCTTAGTGTTTAGCGCAATGTTGTGCGGTGGTAGTTTGTGTATTATCGGGGCTTTGATAATGTTTTGGGTGCATTTACACAATTCTTTTCATCTTTAATCTTCCAAAGTGTTTAAGCCCCATCATCCAATAATCCAATCAAGCAGTAAGCACCGGAAGATTACAGATAAACCTTCCGTTACATTCAAGGTTCGCTGGAAGTGAAAACTCTGTTCAGTTTTTGCACCTTGCTTTTTTACATGATTTTTTTCTATAGTGTTTACCATTCGTCTAATGTCGCTTCGGCAAAAAGTGCATACCAGAAAACGAAAAAAGTATGGTAATTGATTAAGGATTCCTTTTCCCATGTTATTTATGTTAAATAAGGGATTAAACCGCGTTGACTATGGTATGAAGTATTGCTTTCGTTGTAGAAATGTGCTTTTTAAAGTGTTGGGTGAAGACTGATTCACATACATGAATCTATATATATAATTGTATATAATTAAATATATAGGGAATATATTTAAGTCGTGTGTAAGACTGTGAATCTTCATAGAGAAGATTTATCAACCTCCAAAGATGAAATAGCCGTATTTTTGCCCTTTTCTAGCTTCTGCACTTAATTTGTTGAAGAAACAATGATTCTAGAATTGTTTACCGAACGATAGTGAACGCTTTAGAGAAATGGTTCACAAGTCGAATAAATTTTGTATTTTGAAGGTAAATTGTTTGGAGCGATTTTATTCTATACTGTAAGCGTTATGTGCATTAAAGTTATGCTAGAGGATAGAAAAATTTGGTCAACACGTTCCGGCGGGTTTTAAAGTTCCTCAGATCCGTGTCTCGTCCCACCGCCCTTCCTTCCAACACCCAGATCAAACAATGGGCAATGTAGGTTCTTCTGTACTTAAAAAATAAGGAAAAATACATTACGTATCTTATGGAACGTAACACCGAATAAAATCATAATCGTCATGTAGTGATATTTACGTGCGGTTGAAAATTAGATTCACGACGAGTTTTTTGGTACCTTTTGTTATTAGTTCGTAATAAAAAAAATCTTACAATTAATTAGATAGACGTGTAGGAAGTTTTCCGTCCACTTTTAGCTGTTGGTATATATAATCGTACACGTCCTGTTCGTTGGACCGATCCGTACCGGTTCTTTGGGCACCGTAGCGTACCAACAGCCGGAACAACGTCCCAACGGCGACACGTCGCTCCGTCAGGAAGATGTACATCCTTAGTAACCGTTCCCGCAGACCGGCTTCATTGCAGGTAAAGTACAGCAATGGCCGATCGACGACACATGCCACCATTAGTTGGAGCAGTGCCTTTAGAGGTGCATGGCCACCGAAGGCACCGCAGCCCCAATTGCCGGTGGCAATCCCTGGCGTCGGTTGCCGGCCCTGCAATCCATCCGAGAAACCGGCGTACGCTTTCCCAAGCTCCCGACGGATTGCCCGCTCCTCGTACTGGTCCATACCCGGCTGGATCCGAAGTGCATCGAGTCCGACGATGTAACAGCGTCGACGTCCGCTTGCATCTCGCGGTGTTTCATCCCGATGGTCCGCATGGAAGGTGAAGCTGGACGCATAGTTGGCGTACTTGCAGTACTGCTCCGAACCGAGCACAAAGTACGCCTCCGTTTCGCGCAACGATTCGAACAGCAACCGACCGACCAGTAGCTCCGGATTGATGACACAACGGATTTCCTCCTGCACGCAGCCGTGACCAATAACGCCCCCACCGAGAAACCGGTTCGCAAACACCATCTGCAACAGTCCAGTACCCTGATCCTCAATCGTTCCGTCCGGTGACACGTGCAGCGGTGTTCTATTGGGCGAAAAGCACGCCGTAACATTACTCCAGTCCGGTAGGTGATTTTTCGGGATGTAGCGCCGCTCGTACGTTAGTACACCGGTAGGCATGGAGGAACAAACCCGCCGGAAGTAGTGACAGAGGCACTTGATCTTTTCCACCACTGACTGGCTGGTGCCGGCAAACAACGGCGCAAAGTTTGACCCTGGGAAGCTTTTCGCGAGTGCCGCCTTGGGTTGAGGGAAGGTGCAGAGGAACGCATTGCCAAGTAAGCAGGCGGCTTGTTCCTGGGTCATTGAAACAGCATGGTTTTGCCACTGCGCCAGTAACGGAACCGGTGCCCGTATTAGTTCGGTTAAACGCAAGGCGAGCGTCACCAGACGGGGTAACGTTTCCCCGAAGAATGCAGCACGCTCCTCATCCTCACACTGCTCCTCGAACAGTTTGTGCAGTGCCACAAACTGAAAATTTGCCCTGTAATCCGGATTATACTGCACAATTGCATCCTCCAGCTGGCGCGAGTTAGCAATCGGTTTCGAGAGCGCCCGGCACACCAACGTCCACCGATTTTCGACTGCATGCGAACCGTCCGCATTGCGCATCATACACCGGGACATGGTCGGAAGGCGTAGGGTGCCACCGGTGCTGGACTGCACCCGTGGGCTACAGTACGGAGCGGGCGGTTTGTCTGAATGTGCCTGGAACGGTAGCTCGTACAGTACCGTGTGATGTTCGTTGCGTTCGATTGCGGCAAAATGGGACAGCTCGTACGGATCGTTTCGGTGGTGATAAATCGCCTCCAATGGACAGCCACGGTTCCCCCCGGTGTTCCCCTTCCTAGCATCTTGTTGCTCAAGGCAATCTGGGAAAAAAAATCATCATTATAATATGCGAAATGCCGTTGGTACGCTCAACCCGGATTTGCTACGAACCGTGCGATGTACCCGTTTCCATTGTTTGACACACCGTGAGTACGTGGGTGAAGTATGACGATATAGCGTTCGTTCCGCTGGCCGCGATGAAACCTTTGCCCTTCCAACCTGCTTTGAATGCTACGATAAATCCAAATGTTATTCTGTGCGAAATCAACCAGCGAATAGAAGAAAAAAACAAGAGAGCGACAAGTTTTTAGGCCGGCTATTTTAACCACCGTATATTTACCCGCCTGAACTGTCAGCTGTCAAGACAAACTTGTTGTTGTTGTACGTTGTTTTCTCCCGAACCAAGGTTTACATGGAACAACCCATTCTACCAACCTTGCATTTTCGCGCAGCTGTTGAAATCTGGCAATCATAGCAAGCGGCTTGAATGTGAAAAGTCGGCGATTTCGATTCTACCAGCATCATTACAGAGTAAAAGGCCAGACATTCACCATTTCGTTCTACTGAAGCCTGTGAAGTGAAGCCTGTGCGAGCAAAAGCGAGTTTTCTGCCAAAATGGAGGAAGAGACTGAAAACATCCTTTCTGTACTGGTGTACCGTAAGTATCCCGTTCGTACCGTTCGTCGTGGAAGCAAAAGGGGTTTACTCTTACGTGGGTTGCTTTCGTTCGTTTGCAGATTACCTGATGGAGCAATGTTTGGGCGATGTGGCGGAAATGTATGCTGCTAAAAGCCCGTACCTCAAACCTGTCGATCATTCACCGGGCCACTGTATGCTGACGAAAACTCCGTTGCAAAGCCTGCATGGAATCGTGATGGAGCATGTATCGCTTCTCCGCAATAGTAAGTACATCTATCAGTTTACGATAAACTCTATTCGGGGTGATGAATTGTTTCTTCCCTACTCGCTACAGTGAAGGGACTGGTACAGAAGTACTATACGAAGGCGCCCGTGCCGTACGGGAAAAATACATTTGACAAGATAAAGTTCCTGTTGGACTATTTTTACGACCAGGCAGCACGCAATTTTGCCAATGAGAACGGCACTGCCGATGGTTCAGAAAATGATAGCTTGAGCAAGCAAACACCGGTGGTAGCTGATACCATCCAATATAGCAACGAGCAACCGCCTTTGTTGCTTATGAACGTGGAAGAATCGAGCAACGTACCGTGCAATTCTCCGTCGACGAATAACAGCGCCGCCGAAGGGTTCAAGGATTGTTCCTTCACGGAAAATCTCACAGACCAGCCGCAGCCTCCATTGGAGCAGGAACCGGAACGTGAGGGGACAATTCACGACACCACGAACATAGAGTCAAATTCCTTTGTCAGTATGTCAGAGCAACCGAATGAGTGTTCGGAGATGCCTGGCAATGTGACAAAGGTCACTGTCTCATACAAAATTCGGCGCACCGAAATATTGACCATGCGCTCTCACTGTGCAGAACGTGTAATACCAATGGAGGAGGTGGCAGAGCAGTATGCCGGTAATATGCAGCCGGCTAAACTAATGATTGAGCCGGCACCAACCGATCCAACCCCCGTGATTCCACCGGTCGCTGCGGAGTGTACCGAACTGTCTTCGGAAGCAGTTCCCGCCACCGGCTTAAAGCGTAAATCGTACCTTCCCTTTAGTCAGTGTATAGAGGAGGAAAGTACTCCGGACGTTGTAATAGATCTGACCGAAACTCCTAGTACTACATCGCTGAACGCAAATTCACCCAAAAGCACGGTACGTAGGACACCGGTCGATCCGGACGCGCTAGCAGAATGGAAGCGGATCCGTTCGATCAACTCTAGCAATTTCGACGATTACATCAGGCAGCGTAACAGCGAAGCGGAGTTGAAACGCATGCAGGAACGGAAGCGAATCGGCACCAATCAGCCGAAAACACGATCACCGACCACATTCCAAATTCGCTCGAGAAAAATCACGTACACCAAACCGTCCACCCTGAAAAAGAAGGATGAAAAAAAACCGGCCGTGAGACAGCCGGTAATTGGTACGGCAACGGGAAAGCGGTTTGCAGCCACCGAGGCAAACAAGCGTTTGCGGGTGAACGATAGCGATTCGACCGATTTTGCCTCGTCCGCCGATGAGGATGACGACGTCCGCGAAATGCGCCGCCGTTCAAAGGAATACCGGTTGCGGCAAAAAAATAACGAAGCAAAAGAGAAATCCCTGGAAGATTCGCCAGCCTCTGCGTAAGTGAACAAATAAGTCTAAACGGTTTTTTTTTCTTTTATTGAACATGTATTTCGCACCTTGTTTTTCCAGCATAGTTTCACACGGCCCACCGTGTGGCACGTCCTTAGGCCGGTCTAGACGTATTGCACCAACAGCGAAGCGGAGTTCCACCTTAAAAAGGGGTTTGCACAATCGGACACCTTCCACCAGTCCGGTCGGTCCACCATCGAAGCTGAGCACCCCGGCCACTGAGTACGACAGCCGCGCAGTCATGTTTAAGAACCCCGCCAGGCAACTGGTGAACGCAGCCGAATCGGAACTGGCTGCATCAATGTCCAAAAGACGTCAACCGGTTCGTACGGTGAATCGTAAAACCAAGGTTGCCTCCGTCGCATCAGACGAGTTCACCGAATGGGACACGCTGCTTAACACACCGAAACCTGCGACGGTCACAACCGACCCGTTACTATCTAGCGCACAACAGCAACCGCCTCCGTTCGAATCCAATCCGGTGGCTGTGGATGCAGGTGAAGCCGCTATAGATGCGATATTAGCCCAGCTGCACGGGGATAATTGACGCCGCTGCAAAACAAAATGCACGCCTTCCCTATAGCGTGTTCGGTCTCAGGGGTTTCGGTGTGAAGTAGGAATATTTAGGATAATATGCTGTTGTTTTCTTTCTCATTATTAACTCTAATTGTCAACAATTATATTGTTATACGAAACTGAGAAACTAAAAACAACCAATATGTCAAAGCTTGTGAATTCATTTTCGTTGTGAAACTCCTTGAGAAGCCCCCGCCTTTTTTTCGGGATGTTCGGGAGCAATATATTGAGAAGTGATGACCTCAGACACACTGTGCTGTTTACAATGTTCTTAGAGAAACCCAATTAATGAATGTTTTATGAACCATAGCATGTAACACTAGCTAGACATCGGGCATGTTTAGCACTTTGGTGAAGTCACCTGTTTTGAGGTGATGTTTGAAGTCATTGAAAGCTCGTCACCTAACTTCAAACAACACGTATCGATGGTTTCCTTCAAACGTTCCCAATATTCAGATGCATCCATTTAGTTATTCTTCGTTTGTTTTTTGTTTAATTCACAGATTTATTTGTTTTTACCTTGCTTGCTTGCATCAGTATGCTATCGCTTCCCAACGCCTTTACTGTTCTTCCTTGTATATTTTCTACTATTCTGGTAGTTGCGCTTCGTTTGGTTTCTTTAGTGTCTGTCCTTGTATCTACCAGCGCCCTTTCTTCCCCCGTACCGACTGCACCACACACGCTCCCCGGATACGGGACATTATTTAATTTATTTAAACCCCTTCATTTTACTACTAACGATTGTGAACCAACAGTATTTTCGAACTATCCTATATTATTTTGTTTTAATTATGATTTTAATTATCATTACGTTTAAGATATATAAGAGTGTAATGCATGTTATATCTAAATATATATTTTTTCAGATATATATTTAAATATAGATATTTCTATTGCAAACTAACAGCACTAAATCATTGCTAGTGTTTTCTTTCCTACACCTTCGTTTCTCGTTCCCTTTTTGTGTGTGTGTTTGTTTTTCTTTCCTTCTGTAATATTTTTTGCTTTAAAACTAATGACAATTTTTTTTCGATAATATTTTCTTCCAAATGTTCAGACTTTAAAAGAAAACGCGCTATTCTCTAAACCCCCTAGTTTTGTGTTCCTAATTGTTACTAAAATGTTTTGTCTTTGCAATTTACACACCGTACGGGAAATTGAGAGAGAAAGAGAGTGGAAACGCAAGAGGAAAGATTCAAAAACCAAAGTAAGCAAAAGAAAAGGTAGAGCAAGTAAATGGCGCGAAAAACGTTATTTAAAATATCCAGGCACATACACATTCACACACACACGTACACGCGGATACACGGATACTCTATGTACAACAAATTTGGTGCTTATTCCGCATGACAAACATAAGCACATTAAAACAACGAGAAACAAGAAAATAATAAGAACAAAAGATCGGAAAAGTAGTACTTGCTTAATTCTACATAAATAATAAAATAAAACATCTATCACTCTTGTTATTTGCTTACTTTCTTCTCTGTACTCTTTCGCTCTCTCTTTCTCTCTCCTTTTGCCTATCTCAGCTTCTTCTTTTTTCTGGTCAGATTAATGAGTTCCTGTTGCTGGTCGTATAAGGTCGCGTGGAAGAGCCGTCTTTACCCGTTAACGACTGGATATTCCAATACAATCGTGCTGGGGAAAGAATCTACATAGTACGACTTGCTATAACTACGGGCGCCCCAGTCTCGGTTGTGTCTATATCACTATAAGTCACTACTAGATCTTAGCACTGTGTAAGAATGTGTGTGTTTTTATAGGCGGTGAGAGTATTGTGTATATCTTTGTATCAGATGTACTAACGTCTCGCCTTATCTATCCACTACGGTGCATTTATGCTATTGGGTCGTATTGGTAGTATAGCTCCTTGTTGACGATCCCAAAAGCACAACCCACACTACAATATCTCAGTGTAATGGAAGGTGCGCTGAAGATGTGCACAAAATAATACCCAACCTTCTACCTTCGCCAACAACACACCTCTTTTTCTATCCTCTCCTCTCTTTTGTCACGCTACTAAAGTTAGGTGTGTGTGTTTTGGGTGCATTGTCTAGATAAAGTTGGATGCCATTTTGACGATTTGCTCAATCGCTCACTACATATAAACTTCCGCGACCAATATCGTTTTCGGTTACGTGTTCATTTAACAAACCGACGCAGAGAATCACAATGAAGGTGCAACCGTGTTGTTCAACCCATAAATATCAACACGCGTGGTAAAATAAAATAATGATGGGGCAGAAAACAAAAAAAATATTTAAAACAATAATCAATAACCACAATCGTCTGAGAGGCCCTTCGGTTGGTGACAGTGCCGCCGCAAGGTCCTTCCTTACTTGCTACTAACTACTGTTTCATGGGATGCATGCTATAGCCGAGGATCTTTCGTAGCCGAGAATTCGCACCCTGTCCGCTAAGTCTACTTAAGCGGACATGTTTCATCACTTCACGCTAGGTCCACTCCCTGTACGTCTAACACGCTCACACCCTATTGGCACGTTAACTGCAGGCATTTGCTTTTCGTTCGAGCGCACACACACAGAGTCTTGGTCAAACGCATCTTGGTTCGCATGCCGGGATCTTGCGGGTTCATTCAGATCTCCGCAGGCCTCATGTTTGACATGTCAAAGTGTTTCGTATGCACCCATATTGCTTGTGTGTGTGTCTGCTGGGGAACAAAAAAAATTAAAAACAATCTCTAATCGCTGGTCATTTGGGTGGGGTATTGGTGTCACCGCCTCCCAACTTTACTTGGCGGCAGTCTAGCGCCCAAATATTGAGATACGGGTAGGAAATCTTGCGTTTGGGGTTAGGTGTGAGTGTGTAACCGGTCCCACGTCCGCTTACGGTGAGCTGGAACCGGCCGCCGGCCGATACAGTGGATTTCGATCCTTCACCGGCAACGGGTGGGCTTCCGTGTTAAACACCCAATCATCCAATGGCAGCAGCGAGTCGTCGGAAAACAGCAGATAAAGGTACTGGAAAGAGGGGAACGGAAGACAGGTTAGTGGTTTAGGGCTTTCTTAGGCGAACTTTGCAACGCCCACGGCCACTACCTTAAGCGTTTCGGCGAGGAAGAAACTTTGCTGTACATCATCCTTTACCGGTTCGGTCAGATAAACGTTCTTCAGTCCGGTGTATCCCGTCGGTGTGCGGCAATGCTTCTCGAGTGCCTACAAAGAACGAAAAAACCACCCAAACCTCGTTAGTAACCGGGAACCCGGAAGGAAGCTCCAACTCATCCCGTACCTGTACCGCATCCCAACCCCAGTCGCGGTACTTCTGATCGTGGGTTAACCGCCACATGATGAAGTAGCTTTCGAACGTTTCTGGTCGCAGGATGTAGTACTTTTCCTGCGCCTTCAGTGCTTTCGCCTCCACACCGTCGTTGAAGCGGAAAGATTCCGGCCCGAGCCGGGTGTACGTCCGGATGTAGCTCTCGTGGCAGGTGTTGGTGAGTCCCTCGCCAATCTCCATGTACTGCTGGGAATACTGATTGTTCAGCGAGGTACCGCCCAACCCGAATAGACCGCCTATCGGAAGACAAAAAAAAAGCAAAAGCGGAGGATAAGCGACCGATCAACCCCTGCACAAAACAAGTCAACAGCAACTTACCCGCGAAGCACGCCAGATGGTCCATCTTGTGCTCCAGCCGGTCAAACTTCATGTCGGACACGTACGTCAGCCCGCTCGGGGTGTTGCGCACCATGTGCTTAATGATGGACTGCATCGCCTCGTCGTACATTTCGCGCGCCTCCCAATCGTCGTGACCGGACTGGATCCACGCCTTCAGCAGGTACTCGTAGAAGCTGTCGCCGAGCGCACCGAGCGACATGTGCTGTTGGCCCCATTTGCCCGTTTTCGGATTCAGATAGTTCGGGTACAGACCCTTCGGCTTTTCGATGTCCTTCAGCACCGAGCGTATCGTTTGCACCCGCTCCCGGTATACCGAATCGCCGGTGATGTCGCTCAGGTAGGCAAACTCCATGTGGAGCGTCCCGAACTCGGACAGGATACTGCTGCCACCGCTTGCCCAGCCATAGTTTTTGCTCACCTTCGAATCGAACCAGAAGAATGTTGATTAATTTACATCTAGACTATGAAGATGCGTCCGAGCATGATTGAAGGTGTACTAGATGGTGGACAAGATAGAATGTGTGTGTGTGTGTAATTTTCGAATATTGCAATTTCAACGTTTGCGTTTGCATCGTCGTAAAACAACCACCACCAACCACATCAAATTCAATGTCTCTATCCCCTGAGGGGACCATTTTGTGCATCCTACTTAGCGCAGATAGTTGATGACACTAACACTACTGGGTGCATCATCTCCAATCGCATGGCAAACACATCAAACATATCGATCTATTTCTTTTTGAGGGTAGGTGAATGTACTGCTTACTAGCTAGAATGGGTACTACACCTACAGAAAGAAAAAAACAAATAGGAAGAATAGCGACACAAGATGGCCACTTGCTTACTAACCTTATAGAACAATGTGGTAAAGAATAGCTCTACGTGTGTAAGTATGCGATCGAGCATAGTTTTAGGCTTTTCTCGACATTTATAGCAACGGATACGGATACGGTTCCAACATCCGGTACATTTGTTACGTGGTGTGGGTACACACACACATATACACGTTCACATACAACCAATCACACAATGTAAGTGTTAGGTATATAATTTAAAACATAAAAATATATTTTTTTAAAACATTCAATGTGTTAACGCACATACACACACACACACACATACACACATGACAGAATAAACAGACAGGAAGCAGTTGTAAAGCGGTCATACGCCGATACACGGTCATCGAAGCAGCCACAACACGATGTACGGCGGATCACATACACACAGGCGCGCAAGATGCAGGAACATCGGTGGCGGTCAGGTTAGGGCAGTATAAGGAGATAGGGAACGTGGGTGTCATTTGCCATACAAACAATTACACACACATAATCGGGAATGTGTACAGTAAGGTTAGGTTTAGTAGCGGTAGTTCGTAGAGGAGTAGCAGTAGTAGCAGTAGTACGATAATTTATATTTTATATCCCCCATATTTCAGTTTTCCGCACCGATCCGACCGATCGGCGAATGGCGACGGTGAAGGCAAAAGAGAAGGAAAAACAAAGTTATCGGTATTGCCATTAGGATCGCCCACGTTCTACCGTCGCTCCACACAACGCGGCATTTTGGGCATTGTAGAAAAATGGTGCGCCCAAGCAACAACGGCACTAGGTTGCCGGTGTACAGTTGAAACTTCGCCAGATCGGCTTACTAGTGAGTGAATTGTTGCGAAAGAAATAAACCATAAACTAGAGCAAACGTAGTAAGCACTATAAAAACAGAGCCTACACATGAAGGTGTGTGAGGATACGTGGATGGAAGGAGCAAAACAAAAAAAAATAGGACAGCAATACAGCAAAACGTCGATTAACCGAGGATGATTGCTCCAACCTGGACGGATTATCCGTGTATGATACAATCGTAACACATCCAGAATTATACCGTAGTTAGTCTTCCTACGTCAAGATAATTCGAGTATTCGTGGAATTCATTATACCGGAATGAGGGAGTTCCAGAGATTTACCCGTAGGTAATCGACGTACTTCTGTAGTTGAAGATTTGGGTAAATAGTAATAAAGATAAACTTGGGTGAATGTCCGATATGGGTTATATGCTAGGACATTAGACAGCTCCATTTGTGACATGACACAAAGAGATCTGAGTCTTTCGAAATATTCTCTACCACATGCTCTACTACATGCTCTCCACACTTCAAAAAGAACCCGAGTTCGATGGATAGCTCAGATGCGTCAAGAACAAGGCTATATCAAGCAAGAGTTCTATGTATGGAGAGCCTGCCAGAATGATCCCTCTTGCATTTCGAAGTATGAAAGCGGAACACAAAACGATGATGGGGAGGGGGTGAGGGGATGTGTGCGACGATAAAGAAGGATGATCTAGGATGCTATAGTACTGCGCAACAAACTACGTGAGTATGTCTCGCTAATCTAGTGTACAGCTAAATTACGAGCCGAGTAAGACAGTTGAAGGTTTCCAAGCTGGCACTCCGGGTCCAACTTACCCCATTGTGTACGTTGACCAGTGCGTACGGGATACCGGTCGGTGTTTGGAAGGCGGGCAGCAGCTTATCCGCAACGTACCGTGCCTTCTCGAGGAACAGCCGATCGCCGGTGAAAGCGTAACAGGTGAGAAACCCACCGATGAAGCGAATGTTCGTCTCGAACACCGACAGCTCCGCGTCCACGTTGTCGAGCGTGAACTTCCGCTCGACCCATTCGCGTCCCTCGTCGAACTCCTTGTGCAGGCCCATCAGATACAGCGTGTCCAGCCCGTCCACGATCGTGGCACCGAGATCGAACGAACCGAAGATGCTGTTACTGTGGCCCCGCTTCGACAGTGGTCGGAGTTCGTTCTTGCCCCACGCGTACAGCTTGTAGTTGCTCCAGGCGTGGATCATCATCTAAGAAAGAAAAACAGAAACGAAAGTGTGTAGGTTAGTGCATATAGCTCGTACGGTGAAGATGAAGCCGGAACAATGAAAATTCTCCCCGTGTGTTGACCTCATTTCTGCGCTACGGTCGTATAACAGTTGTGTCAACTTTTGTGACGGATTTCTTAAGAGTGTTTCAAACTGATTACACCAACACGTTTCGGCCATATTGATTTCCCATTCGAAAGAATGCAACGTGGCATCAACTTGACGATATTTTTGCAACCTGTAGCTTTTTTCAATTCTTGCTAAGTTTGACACAGCTGTACTGTAGAAAAACTACGTAGAAATAACAAAAGTAACTTCAGCAACCACCAGTGTATGGAACGTATTGAATGCCTCAGCAATCGGAAGGTGTTGCGGTGAATTTTGCTGAGTGGATGCTTTTCGTATGAACCACTCCACTATATCGCCCTCATCGGAACCAGTTTGCCAGCTCGGCAAATCGTTCCAACCGACTCGGCGTCCTTTAGATCGTACGTTCGTTTGGAATAGTAATCTATCCTCACAAAACGAAGGATCATAAAATTCCAGCACCCAAACCCGGAAGTGAACGCACCGAACAAACCGCAACGCGAAGCATCCCCGAAGTTCAATGGACGATAAATGTAAATATGCATAATGCCGCTTCCCCAAAAACTCTGCGCAAACGGAGATGAACAGCTACACCAACACTCCCTTCTCGATTCTTCCGTTTTCAGCGACTTTTATGATGAGTTCAATAGCAATGTCACGGTGGCTGGGTTTGAACAGTTTCATGGCCAACGTGCGAGAGCCGCCGCAACCTCCACAACGGCCCACCGGTTACGGTGCGTCGACAACCTAACCTTGCCGGGGAGGGCCGTCTCGGGCTTTTTTCAAATTTTCGAAAACCACTCCACCTGCTAATAGCTAGTAAGAGTGTGCGCACGTCAATGTAAAGACGACAGTAAATGCAATAAAAATCGAAAGGAACACACCACCGCGGTGGGGTGATGATTGTGTCAAGGACGCACGGGTCAAACATCCGCTCGGTGCGCGTTACGGACAATCGATTCGCTGATATACTGCTGCAAAGGTGCCTTTGTTACACCTTCCAGCGGTTGAACGGAGAGGAATGCCAAGACTCTTTGATACTGTATGATGGGGACGCATGCCGAATCTTAAGCGAACGAGATTAGAAGGACACACCGACCTGTCGCACGTAGTCTCGCTTCTCGTGGTCGATCGAACTTCCACCGGTGCCTGTGTCGGTGGCTGGGATGTCGGTCTCGATTCGGAGCCAACCGGTTGCATTGACGTACTGAGGTACGTACGACGTGCTATCGTACAGGGATCTCCGTACCCGGGTCTCCTCGTCATCACCGGTGGTCCCGTCCATTGTTGGATCTGCCACTGCCGGTGCCAGATCGCGCTTGCTGTGCGTGTAATGGTAATACCGAGGATGGTGCGGATCCTGCTCAGTATCGGACGGTTCCGTACCGAGCCCGCTGAACCGGACATGATCATCGTAGTCGAGGAACCGTTCCTGATATCGCTGCGGGATGGATTGCTGCAGATGGAGCGGATCGAGGTCCCGCTGCTGACGCACCACCAGCGTAACACCGGTCATTGCCACCAGAAACATAGCCGTAGCAACAGCACTCATTATGAGAGGTTATAGGCCTATTCCAGCCACGAACTAATTGCTTGCGTTTGAAAATGTCTTCGATGCCGCGATGCACCACTGTTCGAATGAGGTGATATTCAATACGAAAACACATACACACACGCTCAACAACTGTTCCACAGTGGCTGGTTTGATTGTGTCGGAAGGGAGTATACGCAAGATCACCACTCTCGCTCCCGTAACGCGTAGTGTAGCCTCTTCCGTCGGTTAGTACACCGTAACCTTGCTATCGGACGCACCGTACCACCATCTTGCGCCCGTCCCTCGTTTCACTTATCACACCACCGCTAAACAACACTTCCCGCAGGATGCACGGAAAAAAAGCAGAAGGTTGATTGAGCACCGTGTGATTGTGGCGATCAGCTGTCAGAACTTCAGACAACTCAGTGCAGGCAAATATCAGACCCCTGGCACGTGGTAACGCGAAGACGTACAGACGTGTCTCGGTCACTGGAGTCGATCGTTCGGTTCACCGCTCCTGGATCAGCTGATTAGGATCGGGGAATATGACACCATTCCCTTATCAAACTAACGATCGGTAGCTAACTGGCGGCGTGTACTCAGATGGTTTCCTGGTGTCGTCCGAAACCCCTTGTTGACGTGTTTGAAATTGCGGTCAATCGCCAAATGATGCCACACCGACCGGTTTCGTACGGGGGTTTTTTTTATTGAGCTGTAGAGGTGTTCTACAACAACAGCAAAAAAAAAAAACCGGTTGCCAATTTTGATTTGGATCTAGTAACTGGAGTGTGATGTTGGCGAAACCAGCTTGGTCTTTACTGGCCGAATTCACCAACGTCCCCAAATCAAGGTCATTAGCCGAACCGAACACGTAAATCCCCAACGATCGGGGAAATTCGCACGGGGTACACTCAACACGGTTATTCACACACACACACGACTACTCTATAACCGAGGCGCCGGAAATGGCGCGTGTACACTCCTCCGGCTGTGCGCTACTGGTGCGGGCGGCGTCGTTTGACAAACTGGCCAACCGTCTATGATTGCCTAGCCGGCAATGCCTCTCTTGTTGCGATTGGAGACGGTTGGGGAGCAGTCCTCACATCTCTCACACTATGGGCTATACGTACGGAGATAAAGAGAACCTCTTAGACCATATTTCTAAACCGCTTCAGAAATTCTGAAACAAAGTCCTATGTTTTGTACAAAATTTGGAAACATGTATGACGGAACTTTAGAAGTTAAATGTCGTTTTTGAATAAATACATTAACGTCTAAAACAAATATCCCCAGTAATACTCTCAACTGCACGCAGTGAGAAATCAGACTTCAGTGTGGATCATGACGTTCAGTCGTTTGGAACAGTTTTAAAGTGAATATTCGCTTCTCCACAAACACTCGCACCCATAGTGATCCGGTGCAGCAAAATCGCACTCCCTCTTCTCTTGATCGCTTCATTAGGTGCGTGCTCTTTCTTGTGTATTTATATTTTTCTGTTCGCACGATCGCGTCCTTCAATGCGATCAACTCTCTCGTGAGCGTTTTTATTTTTCTTTCTTGCATTTTGGCGAAGGTTTTTGTGCGTGAGAGGCTCTTTGCCGAGCGCACTCAACCGGCCGATTTTTTCACGCTCTGCATAACCCAACCTCATCCGCCCATTAGCTCCTCAGCGTACAGTGTTAACACGGCTTTAGTATACCCCTACCACGATTGGGCTTGGGTGAAAATGTCACTCGAATGCATAAGCTTCAAAGTACACTGTCCAGTGCGTCAGTTTACATCGTGTAATTGAGCGATTACATGGGAATCATGGCTTGTTTCTCTATCTGGCGTACGTCCAGTGTCCGCTCGTAAATGTACATCTCTTATCCAAGCACCTTTCGGTGCACAGATGACAGTTGTTGTAGTTACTTCATCAGCTGATCCGTACAAGATCATGTTAGTGAGCAATAAAACAAATAACAAGAACAAAAACCGAAAACGCATCATTCGAATGCATGTATGCTTCACTGAATGTAGAGGTCAACACCATACCCGCCATTAGTAAATTGACCGTGCACACTCTGACACACGCGCAAGCGGGGTGTGCGGACGTGAAGACCCATCCATACGTGCTGTCAAGGGCGTACACGCACATTGGCCGCCGGTTTCCTGTGCCGTAGCCCAAAAGAGCAGATATTGCGGCAACCAGCTGCTGTCTATTAAGCCGCCATGAGTGCTACGCTGGATGCACCAGAAAACATTAAGACATCGAACTACGCCATGAACCACGCTCGTCGTGGGTGAATGCGTTTAATTCCAAAATTACCACTCCCCAGGTATCGGCACCTATATCCGCAGATGGAGCACTCGCAAAAACCAAACATCTAGAGCACAAGGTCAATTCGTGTGAAGATACTTCTGGTGAAGGTGTAGGAACTATGAAGATGTGAATGTTGTAGTCTTTTTTCAGGTAATTGGATGTTTTGCAAGGTCCAAACTATATTGAAAATTCATATCAGTGTGTTGGAAGGCTTCAGATATCTGTCCCCCTAATAAAGACTAATCCAATTAACTAGAGATTATGTCCCCACGATAGATAATATTGAAATCCCCTCTACAGATAAAGTGGAACTGCCGAAGGACTTCTTCGAGAACATCCTTGGAAGGCAATAATTGTGTACCACCCTCCAAACGAAGCTACTGCAGCAGTTTGCGATGACCCCACGCAACACCCCGCGTACTATCACGGCGCGTACGTATCAGTTCTTGGATTTCAACACCGCAAACAACTCCCAACGCAATATGGTGGCCCGCCGGAGGCGGAGCAAAACCCCGATAAGGATACGGTTGCCAATGTCCGGTGGAGAAGCAATCGGTGTCCGTAATCAGAATCGTACGATGCGCCGTACCAGTACCAGAGTTCGCTACGCTACGGTGAAGTTGAATGGTCGCTGTGTTTGCGGTGGTGCAGATTAACACTTCCGTCTTCGCCATCTACAGCTCTCCGTAAGGCTGAATCGATTGTGCCTCTCATTTTCCTATCGTTTGTTTTAATTTTTTTTTGGGACCAGAATTCTAGGGCACAACGCATCGGTTTCGGTTCATTTGAGTGACCTCATTCGAAGACAGTAACGCTCAGGGAATTCTTTCAACAAATGGCGTCTTTAGTATTATTACCTTTGTAGGCATACAGCGCTCTTAATACAGAGATACCGTCAGCCAATATCTCAAACTTTATAAACTGCCGGATATAAACCTACTTCCACCGACAGTCATTTGTTTCTGAGGTTAAATGAGGGGTTTCCGCTACATAAGGGTCGCGACAAACATATTTCGTGTGTGGAACTAACCAAATCGCGATGTATGGGATTTAATTGCATTCGACATGCAAATTGAGGCCACGCGGCGTCCCTCATTCGGAGGTATGCGGTGACTACAGCGTAGTGTGGCAGAGAGACAATTCCAATGTCTCTGCCTGGTAGTGGCCTATTTTTTCCCATTTCCTCCGATGTCTTTTCCATGCGGTGTGTTAAGCCAGGCGCGAATTTCTCTGTAGAAAGTGGGGCTTCCTTTTGCGCTCTTTCTGCCACTGGCTAAAGGTACCAAGATGCTCTTATCTGTTGTTTAGCATGACGGAGGCAAGAAGAAGAAAGGTAGAGGACGGGGAACTACATAAAGTTTGGCGTCTAACGCTTCCTTTCTGCTACCTGCATTCGCTCGCTAGCGCTATCGAAGAAGCTCGGACTTTGTAATGAATGTAACAAACATTAAGGTGATGTACCCTGCAAGCACCCTCATCAAAATACATTCACTCAACATGAATGGGGGTTTTTCATGCCCACTCGACAGCTCGCAAAGACACGGTGAAAATAAACACATCACTAGCCGTTTTCTCTGGCTCCGATTAGCGGCCAACCAACGCATAACAACGAAGTTCCATTTCTCCTTGCCGTACTACCATTGCAGCCAAGTGTAGTTATTTCCTTTCATTGTTTTCACTCCATTACTAATTCGAGTGTCATACACGACGTATAGCGACGCGCACCATCGAAGCGATAATTGAGTCGTGCGGGTTGCCTACGAACAAGGCGCATTTGCTTGTGGTAAGCGTGCTGCATATACACAGGCGAATATTTTAATCTTCGTGGTAGAGCTGATGAAGGGTGACTAATGTATCGATCAAACAGTAATCAGTAATGCATGATTGTGAGTATAAAACCTGACCGGACCATCCTTCTGCCAAACAACTTACAGATTCTGTCTCTATAACCATGTGCACCTGTAGTCTAAAATGCTACAAAATGCAAATAATGTGGAATGATCGAAGTTATTTGATGTACTCCTGCACATTGCCACATAATATACTCCGATTTCTACTTGACTTTAATTGTATCACTGTGACTGTTAAATTATAGCAAATAACCTCTCTTACGACCTCTTCATGACCCCCTGATACCATGTTAAATTCACAGTACAGCATAACTCACAATTGTTTTGCCTTTTTATCTCAAGATAATGGAAGTTTTAAAAAAACATGAATCGTGAGTAGCACGTTGTGTTAAAAGTTTATAGCAAACAGATTTACTGATTAGCATTGAAAGCATTCGCAGCGGTGATATGGAGGGGGTTTACCAGTTCTTTCGGTGGGACTTCCAAACAATCTGGAATTTCCACAATTCATGACCATTTAGCGGGCTTGCTTCACCCACCGTCTTTTGTTTAATTCAACGCCGAAACTTTAATCCCCTCCCACCACCCACCATGGGTTAAAAATAGAACCCACGACCTTCCACCCGCACACTGATCCAACAGATTCCAGCTTCTTCCACAATTGTAGCTCATGTATTCACAGTTTCTCACCCTTCGAGCTCAGAGCTCGTGTCTAACCCTTTTTCATTTGACTAAGCGCCCAGTAATGTTTCACCAATCGGACACCGGTGGATTGCTGGAGAAGAGGAAAAACAAAATGGCAACTATTTTGCTGCGTGCAGGTATGGGAACCGTTTGCGCAATGGGCCTTTGCGGAAAAGTAAAACCATTTCGCAAAACATAGCTCTCCCCACCAGGCAGGGCTGAGTGCAAGTGATGCACTTGCACGGTCGAATGCATACGGTGCTCAATGCTATTCATTTCAAACTTTCCACTTCCAACTGTTTTGCTTTGCTTCTTTTTGGACACTGGACGGTTTCGGTGCAGAAGAAGTTGCACAATCGTCCGAGCGCGCGGAGCAAAACTGGAGCAAATCACTTTGAAGCAGGGTTACTGCTCTTCCACGGACCACTTCATGCAAAGAAGGCCTTTTTTTTGGTTTGTCTTCATCCATGAATAGCACGATGCTGTGTGTATTCCGCCAGCGACTTGTCGTGCGTCACGCCTAAGTATATAATTCGCGATCGGATCACAATCTTCTTCTATTTCGTTTTTGGGTTTTTTGTAAGACTCTCTTTCTCTCTCTCTATCGCTTCGACTCCCCATGTTGGCATCCGCTTTGGTAGCCATTAGTGTTCGATACGGCTATTGTGAGTAGGCTCGTGATGCCGAGATAAAACCAATCTTGATCATTGCCCGGTGTGGATGTGGAAGAGTCACAGATAAGCGACAGAAAGTGGTGCGGGTTGTAGTAGGCGTGTGTGTGCGCGCTGATTACCAACACCACACCGCACGCTGCCGTCATGGAGACCGCCACCGCAGTGTGGATCTCGTTTGCCTTGCTGGCAAACTCCATAGGCCACGTCACACGCGCTGTCAAACATTGCCGGTCCAATTATGGCTACTGTCAAGGGGAGCAAACGGACGCTTGGGAAAGGGGAATTGGGGGGGGGGGAATCACACACATACACGAGGTGACAACGAGCTAGAATTCGCACGAACCAATCCGATCTTTGCGACGCGATTCGAAAGCAATAGTGTGTGTGTCAATGAACCCGAAGAACCAAACCAGATGTACGCATATGTGTGGTTTGCGTTTCTTCTACGTACGTTCTACGTCGATCAAGGCTGGCGAATGTAAAGCGATAATCTCGATTGTATTAATTAGAACGTTCTGGTGCAATACATTTTCTCCAACTGCTCGGATGCTTGCGTGTGCGTGTTGTCATCTGCTGCGTAACGGTACGTTGATACGTTTTCAGGGGGTAATGACTTGATTTATGAACGTGTCTCGATATTTCGACAGTTGCATCTGCTCTCGAATGGAAAAGAGTAACATCCGCAAAAACAAGCAAATCCTGACCGTGTCTAGAGTTGTGTCACGTAAGTTTTATTATAATTGAAAAAAAAGAAAATTGATCCTAAAGTTTATCCTACGAGGAAGAGTGCTACCACACCAAATGGCTGGGGTAAAAAATCTACAAGTAGTGCATAAGTAGCAACACGTTTAGCAACATGTTGTGAAGCGCTAAGCCAAACCATTTCCCGGAAAGCTTGTACCACGTGTAGGAAGGGTGTGGATTTGCGATCAGCTTTCTCGCTGACTCGACAGCAGAAGTTGAAGCACCACACAAACAGATTTATAACATCGAAACATACACACACACACATGCCAGCAGTGTGCCGAAAACCTCCACACATCGGATTTCGCTCAACCGGAAACAGTCTTCTCCACTGTGCAGCTTCGTCCCCACACACACACACACACATACACCCCGCCCCGGGGGGAAACAGTCCTGGCCTTGACCTTCGGCATCAGTAGCGCGCGGCAGATTGGGCACATACAAATGATGCGAGGAATCATCAGCCCACGGCAACAGTGATATATCAAGCGCACCGCCATTGTAATGTAAAACAGCAGCGATAGGCAAACAAATAAACAACCCGAAATAAAGCGCAAAAGATTACAGTGCCCCAAAACAAAAAAGCCCCAATTGTGGAAAACTGACAAGAGAAAAAAAAACAAGCAATGTGGCAGCCAGCGCAAACACGCGCTGATGTATTTTTGTTTTGCACCGCGTTTTACGCAAATTACTTCACTCGTCGCACGTTGCTACGATACGCAACGATTGCGATTGTATATTTCACTTTTTGCACAACTGCAATTAAAATCGCCGCAAACGATACGTGCACGGGTGCAAATAGTAGCTGTACGCACGGAAAGACTAAAATAAGCAACGGAAACAAAACATGCTAACGAAACGTTTTGCTGCAGAAATGTCCAGTGTTTATTTTTATTTCTTCGACTGTTGAACATTCAACATAAATAGCACGAAATGTGGCATTTAGGGGAATCGTTTAGCGTACGCCTTCGGGCTAGGTGGAGATGGTATTTTTAGATTTGCCACAGCATTCAGCATCCCAATAGCAAACCTTTTGCGATTTTTTAAGCGATCGAACCGACAGATAGTGTCCGTGTAAGTGGATGTGATGCAATGACTTCCGCAGTATGGTGAATGGTCTTCAAGCGGACGTTTGAGGTAGGTCACTGCGATGTGATCTTCGCGGAATTACCGGCCGGTGTGATCTCCGCGTAATCATCTGGACAACCGAGCATTCGCATGACCTAAATCCCCTGTTTGCCGTGTCGGGAACGGAGCGTAAGGTTATCATCATTGGGTCTTTCCAACGGTTTTAGATAATGTCCAAACTGTGAGCAATTATTGGTGGAGCGGACAGGGATGTAACTACCATTTTATATACAATTAGTTTCAGCAAATAAACAAAATGTTAGGAGGGCAGAAATGAAATGTAAAGTCCCAATTTTGCCATTGAAGCTAACGTGGATGTTATGGGCCACTTTTATAAAATGTATATTCTGTTGCGAATAAATACAAGTCATGGAGTGTACAAATAGCAGAACATGATGTCATGATGTTTTAGTGCCATAGAAGAAGATGAAGTTTTAATTTGTATACCGGCATCTACAACCAGCTTTTTTTTGAGTGTCTTTTGGTATTGTCTTTTGTAGTAACGTTTTAATAAACGTTTGTTCCAAAGATTCATCTAAAGTTTCGAGCACAACCAAACGAATTCTTCAGAAATACGACACATTATCACAATTCACAGCTCGAGATATTTAGTACGTGCGTTCTAAAACATGAGCGTTCTTACTTAATCCATCACAGACCTCAGTAGCAGCGCTATCGTTTTATCTGGAAAACAAAAACGCATTATGGAGGGCAGCAACAGCATGTGGGCCCCACAACAAAGAAGACGGTTCCTCTATTTACATCCAGCGCCACGTTCGTCGTTCCACACCGATTGGTGTTTTTCGTCTTTCCAGTTTTCTTTTACACTGTTTACATAGCGCCAATATTTACCAACTTCAGCCTGTCAGCATACACCACTGCTAGCTAGTAGGAAATCGGAAGGAAAAGGCGGTAAAATGGGGAGGGGGGGGGGAGGAGAAAACAAAACGGGCAATGTGCGCGGTCATAATGGTTCGCGATAAATGCAACGAACGCAACAGGCAGGATGCAATTGGTACACACGCAACTAAGTGCATACGAAATGCATGACAAAAGGTGCGTTTGTGTGCACGTCACTCAGTGCAGTTTGCCTACTATAATCGTGCGCAAATAATAACCTGCCGCGTGTTGCATGGCACGTCACCACATCGGTGCGTTCGCACAACCAAATGTAGAGCTTCCCCTCCATTTGGATGTGGTTCAATTAATTGATTAACGCTAGCAAAGTGCTGTTTTCCCCCTGCCCTTTATGCCGGAAACCCCTCAACAACGCCCTGATTACTACCTATTCCATTTGCCTGCCACACAGTTTTATTCTTAAATTGCTTTTTATGACATATTTTCGTGTACAGTACACCTTGTACAGGTGGAAAGATAAGTAACTTATCATTACCATTGTAAAAACCCCGAACCAACCCCCCCCTTATCACTCGTCCCACCCACATCCCGTACACCTACCTCCTTTACTTTGTTGCGTTTGTCCCGCACAGCTTGATCTGGGTCTTCGCCAACGGACGCATTAAAGATAAACCCGGCCGGGAACCGGGCACCCTGGTGGCGCCGTTCCATCTGCTCCGGGTCGGAACCATCCTCCTGCTCCAGTGCATTTTGGGGCGGTTGAACCACACCGTCCGGGCCCTCGATGGCCGGTCCGGCCACAACACCTACCCCACCGGGTAACCGGTTCGCTTGGTCCGGTTCATCGATTGGACCACCCTTCCGCTGCTCGTCGACCCCATCGGGTTCTTCACCACCCCCACCACCACCTCCATCGTCACCACCACCCGTGTCGGGCTTTTCAAGAAAATCATCCGGCAGCTCCTTCCGTATCTTTTCCTGCAGCTTCACTCGATCGTCCTGCTTGTGGATGTCTTCCTCGCCGGTACGGCCGTGTGCGGGCGGTGGTGCCGGTATGAAGATTTCCGGTCCCGCTCGCTGGAACTGTTTGTACGCCTTCAGCACCCGGTCGGCACTGAAGTTGTCTGGCAGGAAGAAAAACCCACCGAAGCAGACGAACCCGAATGTGGACAGGACGAGCAGGATGAGACATTTTTCCCGCGACCGGAACGATCGCCTCCCGAGCAGCGGGTTTGTGACGGATCCGTTCGTCGTTCCGCTGCCGCCATTGCCGCTGCCTACCCGTTGGTATGTGGGTAACATGTCCTTGCCGTTTTTACTGTGGTGTGGGTTTTCTTTTCTTTTTTACACCAAAACGACCTTGACCGTACTTAGACGCTTGGGATGGGGTCCGTTTGGGGGAAGGTGGTCGTGTGTGCGTATGTGTGTGACAGTCGCATTCACATTCACCTTACAGTACTATTCCCCGCGACCACATACAAAATAAACCCGTTTAAACCCGTATTGGTTCCCGATTTTCTCTCTCCCTCGCTTCTTTAACAATCGTCTCGCTTTATCACGCTCTATCGCTCTGCCTTCCCGGCTGGGTCGTTCTTGTTGAGGTAGAGTTGAAGGACACTCGCAGGTTGATGCGTTCCTCTTCGTTTCTAGCCGTTCCGTTCCGCGATTTTTCCGACACTTCAGGTATCGGCGGGATCTTTACCTTCCTTACCAAACGTCACCGCTTGGCAAAGTTTTCTTTGCCGCTTGGTGCAAATTTTCGCAAATCGATCGATTGCGTTTCCTGCTGCGGGCAACTATCGTGCCACTACCGGCGTAGGCGTAATGTAGAAGCTGTTGTCGATGAAGGCGTTTTACTGGGTTGTTGTACACCTACTGCCCGGTAAAAGTTCGTGCACATTCAAGTCCCGGTGGACATCATTCTTTCCCTCACTAATTAGCTAGTTCCCGCGTTGTCTCGTTCGGTTGTCGTTGCTATTGCTTTTCTCAGCTGACCCGGCTTATGTGCTTAAGGCCACGTTCCTACACTTGCGGTGGAATGCCTCGGCTGGCAGACGGGTAGCTTCCCTGCAGCTGTACGCGGTTGATGGTCGGGTTGATTGGCCCTTTGCGGGTTTCGTTCATGTGTCACGGTTGATGGGGCTTATACACCATTCGACTCGTTCCCCGCAAAAAAAAACCTCTGAGCGGATTATGCGTTACGCCCAGCAGAACGGGTTGGGTGGTGCCGGAAGTAGAACGGGCCCAAACGTGCTAATCTCGCTCGACACACCGTGCGTGGAGCGGGAGCGGGAGTAAGATGTTTGGACGGAGTTTGCAAATAACAACCGTGTGCGGTGGTGTGCAATGGTGGCAACAGTAGGCACCATTCACCAATACGCCATTGCAGTTTCGCAACCGAAATCGATCGAACCGGAGTGTCTTTTCTGCGGTGAAAACCCGGACGCGCCACAAACTCTGCACGATAATTTACGGAGACGGCACATTAATCCGCACGCACACACGCACGCACTGAGGAACGGGGGATAAATCACAGACCGTTGTTGCACGAGCGAGAACACATCACCGAAACCCGTTCGTTCCGCGAAGCGATAGAAAAGGATAGAGAAACTTCCAAGAAGGTGAAGAGGCGAATGAGAAAAAAAAACTACCTAAAAACCCCCCGTCGGAACCGTTATTATGATTATTTTTCCCTCAACGCATCAGTGCCACGGTGAACTGGACGAGATGCACGAAACAGCCGACACATAGCACAATTGTAGTAGCCTTTTATTCGAACGAGATTTGTTACCGTCGCCGCCTAACTAGTGATTTCTACCCAAGTGTGTACACTCATTACACTTCTGGCCCAACCGTACCGTGCACACCGTTACGAGTAGTGCGTGTGGAAGCAAGCTGCTCTCATTCCGAACATTTTGACACAATGGACAGCCAAACATTGTGATTTTGTCCATCTTGAATCCTCGTTGTGTATTATTGCCACGTGAAATTACCTTTCTGGCTCATAGTCCAACACCAAAGCGAGAGTGAAAATACGCTTCCACGATTGATAAAGCGAGATGGAAGATAAACTGTCATATTGGCAGTTGACATTTCGCCACGATCATTGGCTGTCATTGCTGCAGGGTTCGTTGTACATAAAAAAAAAGCAAAAAAATGAAAGGAAAAAATAAATTATTATTATGTGTATGATGCATGTTTGGAAATATGTACCGTGATTAATTAAATCAATTTAACACCATGATTTTTTTTCGCAGAAGTTTGCAGCAGGCTAGAATTCGACATTATTTACAATTCTTGGAAAAAAAAATGTTTAAGATCATTTTAAACATTTTTAAAACATAAATTCAATATTATTTTATCAAATAAACCCATTTCGAACACATTAAACTAATTTTGCACTCGGAATTTCGTTTCTATACCTACTTTAGTTTATTTATATTATTTATTTGAGAATTAATGATTGAGTATGCAAGCAAAATTTTGAAGCAGCCCTGCACAAAGCCGGCTCCGCCAAAACAAACGACACTGCGGATTGAATATTTCTTCCATGGAAGTAGTGCGCGAAACAAAAGTTGCAGTAAAGAATGGCTCAAAGTGAAGAAACAAGTTGGAAACCGCGCGTTGATATCGAATACTGGTAAGTCTTTGCAGACTCTATTAAAGTACATGCGAATAATCTTTCTCTTTTCCTTGCCACTGCCGGCAGTAATGTGTGCAATTCGAAACCGCAGTGTGTGGAGCTAGCCGGCATCATCCGCGAACAGATCCCCGAGGCGGAGGTCGTATGTCGAACCGGAAGACGTGGTTCGTTCGAGGTGCAGATCAACGACACATTAGTGCACTCGAAGCTAAGCTCGTTGGCTTTTCCGCGTTACGAGGATGTGGTGCAGAACGTACGTAAGGCACGGGACGGTCTACCCGTAAACAAAGTGGCCGAACAACCGATCACTGACTGTGTGGTGCAGTAGTTAGTTTTTTTTTCATACTAGTCGTTGCTTATTTGTTTTTAGATGTTTATTATTGAACCATTCTTTCCCACCATGTTACCATCGTGGTCATAGATAAGAAACACTTTTATTGCTTACCACCCCCAATCTTTCGGTCAATCTATTCATTCGCGCTCTCTATTACACCCGAAACGGTAGCACCACAGGAAAGTTCCTTCTCGAAGGTAGCTGTACCATGGACGGCTTGCTCGCTGCCATCTTGGTTGTAATTGTCGTGCGACAAATATACGCCGAAACGCATCCGTCCACCAAACTCTCGGCTAATCGTGCGCAGTGGTTCGGCCGTACGTTCACCGCTCGTCTGATCGATGCAGATCATCTGACAGCGAGTGCAGGGACCGTCGACGCTAAATTCGCTCTGTCCAATCCGGACCCGGTGCCAATCCGATTCTTCAAGCGGGCGTGCCGTTTCGATTATCAGATTGCCCCGGAACCGGTCGACAAGCGAATCGAGCGAAGGCATCTCTGTTCCATCCCAGTCATCTACCTTGTCACGCAACCACCGTACGGAAGTTCGGTTAATTAGCAGCAGTTGAGCTTGATTGTTAAGCGACAGTTCTCGCGCTGTACGGCGCTGTAAGCGCTCATCTTCGGGGGATTGATGCAACAAACGCAACCCAGAAACACCGAGTGCTCGGCTCACCCAGTCCGCACATCGTTCCCCACAGTCCACACCCTGCACACTATCGCGGCACACCTTCGTCTGACAGAGTTGAACCGCGGCACGTGTTGCGTCCATCTCCACGGGTTGGTCAAGTTCGATAACCAGTTCCTCATCTCCAAGATCTTCGTGACGCAGTGTCATACGGTTCTTTTCCACCGTTGGCCGGATTCGACACATTTCGGGTAGTTTTTTCTGCGTCATCGCCACACCATGCTCGTCCACGATGAGAAACGTACGATCGTAACGCAAACCCGTCGAAGCCAATGGCCAGCTTCCATCGGTTATCCGATGCGGTCCACAGGATTTAACCGGATAAAGACAAATCTGCACTAAACGAGGTCTGTCGTAGTTTTTGTACTGGGCAAGTATTTGATCCCGGGACATGGTGCCACCGGTGGCAAGTGGTCCGGTAAGTGAACGACGAACGTAACAGCGTCGTATCATGGCGACCAGTCGGTCGATATCGGCCGGACGAGTACAATATCCGAACGACACGCGTACCGATCCCGTCGGTTGTCCGTCAATGAGATCGTTTGCGTCACCACACACATGTCCGGCTCGGTAGTGCCGCAGAAGATCTTTATCAGCAAGCCGCAGATGACGTTGACAGGCACCCGGATTACAGAAACACCCAGTGCGCAGGTAAATACCGTGATTTGCGGCCATACAAGCGACCTCCGCAAACCCAACATAACCACCATCGTCATTCAGCACATTAAAGTTCACGATTGCACCCTGAGATTGTGCATCACCAAAGGCGGTGTCGTGATACAGCTCCACCACCCGGCCACCGTTGGCATGCTGGAGTGCCTGCAGTTCCCGGTGACAGTAACAAGCGACCTGAAACGTGTGGCGTTGGATGCGTTCCATTGTTGCGCCTGGTATCAGCCGCTCGAGTGTCTCCATACAGGGAAGAAGGGTCGCAATGGACAGGAAGTTGATCGTACCATCCTCAAACCGTTCCGCCAGCGTATCACGCTTCTCGTGAAACGCATCCGGACCACTCATCGCTATCTTGACCGTACCCCCACCATAATAACGTTTCCCGGGCAGTAACAATCGTTCCGCGTCCTTGCGCACCAACAACGCACCCAATCCGGTAGGATAGCTGAAAAGGTGGGAAAAATGAAAACAAAAGACATATTTAAATAACTCCCAGTGTGTGTAAAGAAAGATTGTTTGCTTACCCAAATATTTTGTAGAAAGAAACACACACAAAACTTGGCCGGTAGCGGGTAAGATCGAGCGGACTGGTGGATACGTAACTGGCCGCATCCAAGCACACGTGGAATGCATCCTCCCCGTACCCATGCACCCCATTGCGTTCTGCAAGCTCGATCAGTTCGAGCGGGTACTTTACACCGTTAAAGTTGCACTGTGCCGGAAACACGAGCAATGACGGTCGAAGACGTTGACGACGGCCTTCCGGTTGATTGAGCACCTGCAGCAACTCCGTCCGTTCGATCGGACGGATGCGTTCGGTTCGTACAATTTCGCGCATCCCCAACACAGACGTGTGACTGTCGCGCAGATACACAAACGAACCAACAGCATCCGGTGCTTCTCCGAAGCAGAACGACTCACCAAGTAGCTTAAGGCTCGCGGTCGTACCGGACGTAAACACCAGTCCGTATTCTGCCGGTCGCGTATTAAACCAGCGCAAAACACGATACCGTACCAGATCGATCAGATCCTCCATTGTGCGGCTGGTGTGTGGATTGCAGTACAATCCACCAGCGAGCAGCTCTTGTACGGCACGGAGCTGTGACGCACCGTACAGAGCAGTGCCAGCATGATCCAGATAACATTTATCTAAAAGTAGTGTAACAAACGTTAGCAAACTCGTAATCGCTCTCTGGTTTGAGCTGTACTAACCGTTTATCCGTAGGAATTCTTGTTCAATTTTTTTCCGTTCCTCCTCGGTATATTCGGTGACGAAATCCATCGCTACTGGGTCACACGGGCTAGCGTGAAGCTTCCCAATCCGTTGCCAACCAACTGATAACTGATGCTATACGATAGTGATCGAATGACGCGTGCAGATAACCACTTCTCGCTGAACTGTCCACTGATTACCAGCCACCACACATGCGAGCTTCCAGCTTGCATCTCACGGTCCATTCAATGCTGGCCACATTTAAATCTGGCACCAAAAGCGTTTACTCATCGTGAAAAATTATAGTTAAATCACATTCTTGGTCGTTCCGGGTCGTGGTGGCGGTGGTGGAAATCGTGTTGCTATGGACGCACGGAGAACGAAGAGCAAAAAGAAAACAAATGCAACCGTAGCAAGCTCGGTGGATGCTAATGAACGATTGGTTCGACATTTCCGACGTGTACATTTGATTTCCTTTCCACACCGGAAACTTGGGAAAACTTATTGCACTTGTTTCTTCCATTTCCCACACGGGTTGTCTATTTTTTTTTTTTGAACAGCACAAACGGCATTTATATGTTCTGCGGCTCGGAAGTGTGTTTTGGTAACCCATGGTAACGGTACGCGAGCGCCATAACGTTTCGGTATAAACGGCATCCGGCCTGGTCGATTGTCATGTTTCATTCAGTGACAGCCAAACAGCTGTGCTGATTACATTACATTACGATAAGCCGAACGAATTGAACAGGAAACCGTGACGTTGTAATTGCGGAGAAGATTGAGTATATGAAAAAGCAAATCGTGCTGTATTCCACAAGTCCAGAAGGAACAGTAATGAATCAATGGATCAAAGAAGAATTGTCCAAATGCTTACAGTTCGATATACCGAAGGAACTGATCGCGTAAGTATTGAAGCTAATGGGGTTTGCACTTTAACAAACAGTTAATGTATCTTCGCTGGATGTTTTTAGGTACATCTACACCATACAGAATGCGGACGAGATCGATGGATACTTTCGCACACTGCTCGATTACAACAATCCACAGCATACGGCGTTTATGCGTGAGCTAAAAATTAAACTCGGTCACGCCACACCCGAGAGTGGAAACGCGGAACCAACCGGCAAGAGCAAACAGCCAAACAGCAGGCAAACGAAATCAGCAAAACCCGCATCATCCGTTGCACCGTCAACAGGGAAAGCGTCCGCACAAGAATCCGGTTCGAAAAAGAAAACCAAGTTCGTAAATCTTTACGGCCAGGATGGGGAGTTGGCAGATGTGATACTCCTCAAAGGGCGTCACCATTGTGACTGTCAGGCCTCCAAGCATCGGTTAGTGAATAACTGTCTGCACTGTGGGCGGATCGTGTGCGAACAGGAGGGCAGTGGACCGTGTCTGTTCTGTGGCAGTCTCGTCTGCACTGAGAATGAGCAACGAATGATCGAGAGTTCGTCGCGGAAGGGTGACAACCTGCGGCGAAGTCTGATGGAACAGAACCGCCCAGCCGGATGGGAGGAAGCGCTTGCGATGCGAAACCGTTTGCTGGAGTACGACCGCAACAGCGAAAAGCGTACGACGGTGATTGACGACGAGGCGGATTACTTTAAGACCCACTCGATATGGTTGTCTGATGCTGAGCGAAAGAAGCTGGAACAGCTGGAGGAGGAGTTGCGGGAAAAGCGACATGCCAGCCGGTTAGCTCGGAAGGTTACGTTAGATTTTGCCGGTCGACAGGTGTTGGATGAGGCAGTGCTGTCAACGGAGGATGTGGAGGAAATTTTTCGACAAGCGTCTTTGGTGGATGCACCACAAGGTAGATACGAGCGGGGTAAGGAGAATAATGATCCCGGTCGGATGGTGCACGATAACGACGATGTACATCCGACACTGTGTGGACCAGCACCGACGGTAAGACATTCCGGGTGTAAGCAATTCATCATTGGCTTCTTAAACTTTATACCGGTTCTTCCCCATTTTAGTTCATCGATAGCGGCGATGCAGGAGGACAAGCAGGTATTCGACCTTCCGGGTATGATGGCGTTTATAGTCGAGTGCAGGACAAAGAGTTTCTCGAAATGTCCGATATGCGGCATTGTCTGTCGATGCATCAACCTTGGGCATCGCTACTGGTGGCCGGTATCAAGCGTCACGAAGGACGTACCTGGTACTCGTCACACAGAGGTCGACTGTGGATCGCAGCCACAGCCAAACCGGCTTGTCCGGACATGATCCGCGAGTTGGAGAGTTTCTATCGCAAGCTGTACGAGGACGATTCCATCCAGTTTCCCACCCAGTACCCGTCCGGGTGTTTGCTGGGTTGCGTTTCGGTGCGGGATTGTTTGCCCCAGGAAGAGTACCGGAAACAGCACCCAAACGGGGAATCTGACAGCCCGTTCGTGTTTGTTTGCGAGGAACCGCAAGAACTGCCGATACGCTTTCCGATAAAGGGTGATCACAAAATCTGTAAGTTTGGCACCAATATTTCTCGATCGCATATCACTAATCAAATCTGCTTCATTTTAAACAACAATAGATTTGCTGGACTCTAAAATTCATCAGGCATCTGTTAAAGCGTTACAGCGATTAGCGAAACACAACAAACAGGTGGAAGAATGATAACTATGCGGCAAGTTATTCAGACCCGTTTGGTAATTTGGATACATGGTTTGGCTGAAACTCGACTGTAATTCCTTTCTTTCCCGAAGCGTAGGTGTATATGCTCCTTGCAAACGAAATTCACGCAAAATATATTAAAAACTTGCAATATTAGCAACTGATAATAATCTGTAAAAAGGGCTAAAATAAAAAAAAATGCTTGAAGCAGATAATTGTTGGTAAACTTACTGATAATTTGATTTGGAGAAAGGTAGTTCGAGACACACAACTTTGTTTTCATCATTTTTGTATTAATGTTATTGATGATTATCATTACTATTATTTCTATTCTTATAGATTGCTCGTCACTTGTCATAATATTCCTACGTTAATAAAACAATACGACACCGTAGTCGGCGGGTAGGCAGGCAACACCGGGTCAAAAGCCTGTAGCGGGCAGGCAACTCGGATGGAGAAGAGTTCTTCCGACAAGGCCGCACAAGGAGAAAGGAAAATAGAAAATACTTGACACAAACGGCTAATCTTGGTTCGGTAACTAGGCAATTCGCTATGTATGTTTATATGAATGTATGTATATCTCTCTGTCTTCAACACCGTACGTTTGCTGCCGAATACACTGTCTCGGCCTGCCCTACTCATGTTACGTAAAGTTGCTTAACAGTAGAACAAACGAAAAAGAAACATATTTGATGTAGAAAAAATTGGACAAAAAACGGAAACACTTCTTCAAAAATACAAAAAAAAAACAGACCACTGTGTCGGGGTTAGGAGAATAACTAAAAACAAACAAAAAAACGACAACGAACCTCCCGTTTTACTCTTTGCTGCGCGAACGTAACCATAAACAGAGCAAAGCGCCGAGCCGGAAGAGCACAATCAACGCAAACAGACAGGCAATGTCTAGGGCAAAGTCTTCCACGCGGAAGTTGAAAGTCTCGAGTATGATTTCGCCCGATCGCGGACAGGTGACGTTCGCACGGGTGCACGCAATTTCACCATCGACCACCGTGCTCCACTGGTTGATGAGAAGCGCTTCGTTCGCGTACCGGAACCAGGACAGATAGGACAGATACTTGAAGTATGCCGGTACCGAGGCCGAGTTGAGGAAGAAGCCGCCGAAGATCAGGAACGGGATGACTACCGGCGGTCCCACCGACAGTGCCATCGAGATGGAGGAGCTCGCGCAGGAAATCAGATATCCGAAGGAGGTGGACACGTTCGCGACGAGCGTCACGATGAAGAGCGTAATGAAGTAGTGGGTCGCACCGGCTCGCAACCCTATCATCGGGTACGTGATCGAGGTGAAGACAAACGGTACGGCAATAAAGAGTGGGAGCTCGGCGATCGTTTTCCCTAGGAAATAGGTGTCGACCCGGTATAGACGGGAACGCTTTTCGCGCAAAAACACCGGCAGCTCAGCAGAGAACACATTGATCACGGCAAACACGTTCTGGAAGGTCATGTTGGTGAGGAACAGAAACAGCGAACCGTTGATATTCATCACACCGTCCTGATCGAGCACTTGGCCGAAGTAGATAGAACCGATCAGAGTCGCCACCATCTGTGGGAAGATTTGAGATTTGGAACGGTGAGAAATTTGCATCCATATGCTTCGTCTGGGACACGGCTGATACTTACAGCTGTTTGCAACAGGCGCACTTTCACCAACATCGGATCCTTCAGAACACTGAGCCACGAACGCCAGAGAATGCAGTAGAACTGTGTCCACCAGCTCGATCGATACCCGGTACTACCAACACCTTCCATCGGCTGTAACATGTAGGGCTCATCCATTCCCTTACCGACGACAGATGCCGTCTCGAGTACTTCCCGCGCGATTGGGCTGACCGCAAACGAATCGCAGATCTTCTTGATCATGTCCCGACATTCGGCTTCTTTGGCCGGTGCGATCGCCAACATCTGCACATAGAAGTCGGCCGGATTGTAGTTGGGCGGACAGGGAATTCCTAGCCTGTTGTGCGAGAAGTCAGAAATGCGTGAGCAACTTTGTGCGAAAAACGAAAAAAAAAACCAGATCACCGAATACTTACTGAGAGAAAAACTCCGCCGACTGGTAGGGTGATCCGAGAAAGGCCACACGACCCTCCGCCACCAGCAGTATCTTGTCGAACAGGCAGTACAGCTCGGAGGATGGCTGGTGGATGGTGAGAATAATGGTTTTACCCTTCATCGCCATACCCTTCAACACCTGCAGCACACTGTGGGCCATGAAGGAGTCGAGCCCGGACGTGGGTTCGTCACACAGCAACAGATGCGGATCGGTAAGTGTCTCCGAGGCAAATGCAAGACGCTTTCGTTCCCCACCCGAAAGTCCTTTGATACGGCCGGGTGCACCGATGATCGTGTCGGCACACTTCACCAATGATAGCTCCTGCAGCACCTCCTGGACGCGATGATGCTTCACGCTCGACGGTACGTCTCGACCCATGCGCAGGAGCGCCTGGAACAGCAGGTGTTCACGTGTCGTCAGCGACGGTATGAACAGATCGTCCTGCTGCACGTACGCACAACGGGCACGCAACTGCTCCGCATTGACCGGGACACCGTTCAGGGCGCGGACAGCGTTCGGGGAGATCTTCACACCCGGTGGCGAACGGAAGGCGAGTGCGTTCAGCAGGGTTGTCTTACCGGCACCGGAGCTACCCATCACCGCGAGGAGTTCACCACTCCGGGCGACTCCCGTCACATTCTTCAGCAGGTGCTTGCGTGGGTTAAAATCTTTACGCTGGCGCGTGCAGCAGTTCCTGATGCGCGAGCACAACGATTCACGCGACTTGCTATCGGACGGTGCTTCGCCGAACACGTCAATCTCCTTCCAAGTGTATGTGAGCCGTTCCTGCTGCGGTATCTGACCCTTTACCGAACCGTAGCTCTTCGGTTTCCACACCTGTATCAGTGTCGCCTTATCGTTGGTCAGCGTCGTGTTGAGCGCATCGTCCATCTGGTCCTGGTAGCTGCTGCTACTGTAGCGCTACAATGTGGAGAAGGGGATGTAGAGGGGAAACGAGAACAATTGCGATTTGAATCATGTACAGGTAAGATTCATTGCTGTTCGTTACTACTCCTATCTTCAAACAAGCCTTCCTTTATTAATGACAGTGAACCCACTACCGGCAAGCAAAGAGGGGAAGTGTTAGCGCACCTATAGGCATGCACATCCACGGAAGAGGTTCATCATCGTCTACAAGCATGACAAGGAAGCGAACGACTAGAAGGAAACTGCACCCGTACAAGGTAGGATAAACGAGGCAACCAAATAAATATTCTGACATCCTCCACTAGACATTACGTATGAGGTGACGGGGAAGTCGTAATTTCGCGATTCACAGCTTAACCTCCATGTGCACTCGAAGATCTCGCGCTAAAAGACACTCTCGGCCGGTCGATCAGTATAAACGGCACCAGCGGTGACAAATCGAATGCAACCAGAAAAAGAGAAGAGAAGAAAAAGAAAAGAGAGACAGAGAGAAAAAAACAATAGGACCACCATTATCAGGACCTCTCACTCAGACCTCTCTCGCATTGTGCTTATCGGTCGCACACTGTCGAACGCTTCATGGTGCTATTGTAGGAAAATCCACGCTCCGTTATCAAGATTTTCCATTACTTAAATGTCTATATGTAGCTGTTCTGTTGGGAATAGAGGCACGCTTTAATGGCGAGGGACTTATCAGCTTAGAACGGAAGGTTATAGTAGAGGCGTACCACTGATGTGCAGTTTTAAGACTGCCTAGTCATGGTACAGTGATTCATTTGCTTGCTATAGAATCTTGTCCCCAATGAGAATGTTCTACTGGGTAGGACATCATACTGACTGTACACTTAGTTGCGGTTAGTGTACTATTATTATGTCACAGACATATTGGAAGAAGTTGCGGCTACTTTGTCGGCTCACTTTGTACCTGCCGCATGTATCCGTTTTGCGACTGACGGGTTACTAATTGCGTTAAATCCACCACGTACGTCCGACGTGGAATCCAATCAGTTGCTAATAATTCTGCCCGTTGGCCGAAGGGAGATCCAACATGGAGAGCACCACAGACGCAACTGAGTAGCTGACAGTTCGGTGGGCTTTAAACTGGTAGCGACAGTTGTCAGCGACGGGGGACAACAAGGGTTGTGTTTGCAAAAAAAAAACTCACAAGCAAAAGAGTAAATAATGCAAAAAAAAGGAGTCACCCAGCGGTTTCTGAACGCTTCATGTAGCGCAGTGGGAACGGGAGCACCAAAACCGCAAACGTATCGACAAGACGCACATCAAAATAAAAAGGCAGTCCGGGCGGTTTTCTCTCCGCATTGGCGCGGTACATACATTGGGATTGTGGTTCGCGATGCTCTGAATGTCTCGCCAGGGCGCTGCCAGTTGGTTAGTCCACCCAAAAATTCCTTCGAAAGCATTGGAAAAAAGTACGCTGTGGTTTCGACAGCGATGTGCCCCATCAAGTCGAATTATGGAAAACTGGACAGATCCTTAGACATTGCTGGACTGTTAGCTGACGGGTGGGTTTTTGTAGTTCGCGTTTGTACGCGTTTCCGATCACGATCGTCGGTGTTGTGGCGTGAGAGGAAAACCTACAACTTCCCCCAAAAACTGCAAACCAAACAGCAGAGATACCAGGGGTGGACCATTTTCAATGCCACTTCCATTGACGTCTAATGATATCGACCCCTCTCCACCCGGGGGTTAGGCGACAGCAAATGCTACCTGTTTGTGCCGAGTTTCGGTTCAACATTTGTGCCACTCGGCGGGAATGGAAAGACCTAGTTGGCACTGCTTGGTTTACGTAGTCCGGAACTGCGCCCACAACCCGTCCAGTGCCGTGTGGAACGTAGTGAAATTAGATCTCTCACCGCGCAACCTTTTTTCCGACGTTGTACTGCTTCCATTGCGTTGCATACGCTTCTGAGTAGTGCGGGATGAATCAATGCAAGGGCGGGAACGTGGTAAACCAAACAAGGTGTGCGTGTGTAAGGTTTGCCGTGTTTTCATTATTTCATAACCGTTTTCCACGTATCTCTTAAACCAAACAGATCCGATGCGCTACATAATCAAACCGGGCAACATTGTAGGATTAACCGAATTCTTCTTAAGCGTCCCCAAATTCCTCCCGGTTCGGTTTGTTGTTGCCTCTGCGTTCACGAATAGTGATCGATAGTCTGGTGGATGTGATAAGCGGCGATCGTTGAACGATCCGTCAGTCCATCGTTACATTGTGATTACAGTGCCCGAAGCACTCCTTATCATTGCCCGGGCAAACATTAAGAAGCTGTGTTGTTCGTTACGGTGCACTGGGCATTGGGCACGGTTCATCAAACAAGAACTCCAGCGCGAGGCAGAAGAATCAGCAGAGCAATTTCAAATTAATTAGAGTTCGCAGCACCCGACAGTGCGATGCTTCCTGCTTAACTTCCTTCTTATTACCGAATGACGTCCGCGTGTGCGGACATTCCAGATGCTGATAGAATACGCACGGTAACCACTATTAGACACCGTGCAACCCTAACCTACATCTAACACTTGGCTCGTTAGTTGAGGTTATGGTCCCGGGTGACCAGCAACACCAGGTGTCACCTTACACGCAGGAGTCCGGTACTCAATAAGGCGTAGCAAACGTTCGGGATGCTCTCGCCTTCCCCCCCCCACGTCTAATGTCTGTTAATACACCGTGCATAGGCGTCGGGTTGATATCCCCCGTTGGTTGTTGACGGGCTTCATTATTTCACAAGTCTCCATTGCTTCCGGAAGGTAGTACAACGCGCGTCCCGGCGCCAACGGAAAGTGAAAACACTCTTCTGCCCATTTCGACGACTGTTAACATCGCATCCAAGTAGCATTAATTGCTATATTGGAAAATAATTTGAGGTTGAACCGCCTATGAAGATATGAGGTGTACTACAACTGTTCGGGTGATTCTTGTCGAAACAAACAGTACTAACGAGCAAACACAATTCCTCGTGTGCGCTCTGCATCATTTCCCCCATTATCTCTGGACGCAATGATCCATGTCCTTTTCCTCTCTCTCTCTGTATGATAGAGGGGGGAACACCGATAGATGCACTCCCTGCAAACTGGTTCATGGACGCCGGCGCCTTGTTTTTTTTTTCGCATCAAGCTGGTTCATCTCAGTGCAGTTTAGTCGTAAGATGTGCGTCGTACTGCGCAGCTCACCAATGCAAGGTGGACGAATGTTCCACATGGTAGAATGCTAACCCTCAGAAAGGCAACAACCGGACTCTATCGCGCAGGATAGCCTGCCAAGTCAAGGGCTTACGGAAGAAAAGATAATTCGCCCTGGAGTACAACGGAGTTGAACATTGCGATACGTGCAGAACGCGCCTCTCTGGACTGCTTTCTGCGACGTTTCGCCGACTTACCCGACTGGAGCTGAGGGTTGTTTTTGAATCCCCATCCCCATACTGGTCGTCGGTATTGATCGTCATCCTTCACAGCCTGCGGGGACCCGTTCGAGCGGTCGTTCGATTCCGGTTGTTGACGACAGTCCTGGGAGCGGTGCGGGACTTCGTTGGCAGGTCCTGTGCGTGGAGGAAGACAAACGACGAAAGTTGAGATTAGGCGGTATAATTATCTGCACATACCATTCATTTAATACATTGCAAGTACCTCTCCGCCGGGAATTCTCCCTCCCTTCCCTTCCCAACTAGCAACGCTGTTGTTTACGGCTATCAGCACACAGGCTAATGGCGCATTCCCTCCCGACAGTGGCTTCTAATGAGCGCACACTGATGATCTGCGTGCCTTGCTAGGCTTTTAATTTGATTTCGTGCGTTATTTTGTTTTGCTTTTGTACTACCTCAACACAAAAAGTATTCCTCCCGAACTTTTTGCACACTCGAGCTTGAGATTTTAAGCATGCATTGTTGCTGGGCTGTTGCTCCACCGACTTTTCTGCGGTAAACCTACCTATACCGTAACTCACCAAACCTACCAGGGAGAACATTTCATCATCCGCTTCCGATTTCCGGTCTCATTTCACAACCAGGTTAATGCTGGATCACCGGCTCATTCCACTCCGATTGGATGACCTCTTACTTAACCTCACTTTTTTTTGGGGGATAAGTCCCGCAACCAATTCAGTGTTTCTAGTTGACAAAAAATGCTCTAGGGTTTGTAGTGACAACAAAAAGTTTCGATTTGTTACAGTGATTGTGAGCATCCCAATGAAAAAAAAAACCAACAGAGAATGCTTGAAGGCAATCATGTGAAAGTCCCTGGTTCACAATCAGCCAAAGGGTTTTTTTTGTTCGTGTCTTGCTTTGGTTGTGAGTCTTGCTCCATTAGAACCGAACGTTCAATGGTGGCTCTATGGACGTTAACGATGCTTCTAATTTAACAGCTCTTGCTATGATGTAGCTTTTTTTCACTCAATAGCCTGCTACACTTTGTGTGATTAGATTTGGAATTGTGCTCCTTGTTTTCACCGGTGAAATAGCAGACTCCACTGCCCGATTATAACCTTCTTCACGTGTGAGGCGCGTTCTGGGTGGACCAGCTACGCGAGTGAAATATCCTAATGCAGTTATCCTCCTGAAGTTGCAAGAATACGTATAAGTAATCGCACAGGAAGCAAAACCCTCCCGGTCGGAAAATGTCGCTTCATTAAGGAAGCAAAGCCGGCCGGCAGCGATCGATCCCGTGGTAGCGTCCCGGCACGTTCTCGGAATGCAAGGAAACATAACCTGCCACCGGTATCCGTTTACAGTTCGGTTGGGCGCGCGCGGCAAAACTAATCCGATTGGCTTCATCATAAAGCGGGCTTCCCAGTGCCCCGGTGTGTAGTGTATTTTCTTACACCGTCTGTTGGGAAAATGTGTAATACCTTTGGTGAAAATCTACCAATACCCTGATCTACGGCTTCTTCCGCTGCAAACGTCTAGTGAGATCCTGTGTGTATTCTGTGCTGTCCCGACATCACACCCAGATATCTGGAAAACGAAAAACTTCCCAAAGATCACGAAAGGAAAAACCGGAACAGCACTGTATCGGCTTCTTGTTTTTTTGTTCTATGTTTTTCTTCCTCGAACAGCATCATGTTGCCTGACGTCGAAAGATTTCCAAATGTTTTCTTTTTGCTAGCTGCACGTTTTTTCCCCGTCTCTTGTAGCATTCTTGGGTTGATCTGATGAGCTTTAAATAGTATCATTCTTTATCGTAAATGAAATGGATGATAAAACACATGAGCGGACAAAATGGCGCTCCTATTTGATTGGTGGCGTTTGACGGGATTGATGTGACACAGGATATGATCCTCCTTTGTGGGGGCTTGAACTAGGCTTGAACAAACCAGGGAATATACATATAAAGCGCCGCCGCTCGATGACTACTTCACACTGAGATTTTTGCACACCACTCACACGCCAACAAACAGCAGCCATTGCTATCTGATCCACCAAACCAAAAGAGATAAATTATGCCAAATAACATCACCTTTCGATTATCTTTGCGCGTTCCGGTACACCGTTTTAGTGGTTGGAAAAGCGTTGGAAGCTTAATTTTTGCAAATCTACACCCACATAAGTACATTCACATACGCACGCACTAGCACACTCGCAGCATATAAAACACTAGCACAGCAATGCTTTGAAGGTTTCGGACGTTGGCTTCCCGCAATCGAAGGCTCCCCGAAACGAATCGCTGTGGAGTGATGACACCGCGCGCACCGCTCAGCAACTTTGCAACTGCTCCGGGCAACGTTCGAACTGGAATGAACGCAGACGAACAGTCGCACCGGGTAGGAAAATGAACTATACGTTCCTTTCGGTGCGCGCGCTCAGATGTGTTTGTGTATATATGCATACGCACATCAATATAATGCCGGCTTGCTTGCACTGAAGCGGTCGGCTAGTAGTTGAAGACGCATTTATTCCGTCCCACCTTTCATCCGCTACGTCACACGTGAGGGATTCATTTCCCCTTTTACCGGACGGGAACTACACAACCACTGTTATCAAATGGTAGTATGGAATGAAACGGTTCATTGGCATATTCAGTTTGATTACTAAAGTGTCCTTTGTCTATACAGTTCTTATGTCAAAATAATCCAATCAGGATGAGACGGAGTACGAGAGATTCTCTGGAATGTATGTAATATTTATCTATAGTAAACTCTGTTTAGTAAATAATTGGTGTGCTTCTGGAATACTTTTTAACTTTTACTATATATATTATTTACTTACATCTTAATATCAAAGATAGATATATTGTTCCTGTAATAACCTTTTTGCCGATCAATTGCTAGGGGCATCATTATTCAGAACAAACATGCTCCGTGACATTAGAACTTGGAAGCGATCGACAACTTTCCATGCGACATTTTGGTCTTTGATAAGGTACGGAATCTGATCGCAAAAACTTTTATAAAAGTTCAAGGAATTCTGCTTCACGGAACAGATTAAGCAAAAAACACAGTACTCCACATGACGATGCCTCCAACAATCAAAAGCATCTCGGACGCAATGAAATTAACTGAGCACATGAGAGTAAGAAAAAAAAGAAAGCTAGAAATGGAAATTTATTTAAAAAAAAACAGCATATAACGTTGTCGCATTTTTGATAACTAACTCCTCGTGGAGCGTTGGAGGCACTGGAACCGTAGCGGATTGCATGACGATAACGAACTAGAGTAAATGATTGATTCCAGTAGTCGTTCGCTTATTTTTGCTCCCGAGACTTTAAGCATTCTCCTCGCAGATGCTGTACTCCAGTTTTTGATACAAATGCTGTTGTGCGAAAACAAAACCGAAGCGAAAGCCATCCGCTGTAGGAGAATTGTGTTTGAACATTTTTCTTTCTTTCTTTTTTGATGAAATGTTTATCAAAATCTCCAACGTGGAAGCGTAACGCATGGAAAATGTCTTAATTAGCACTGGTGAGCACGTGCAAATTTCCTGTTTCCGTTTTTTTATCATCCATATTGCTCGGTACCAGTTACGATGGAGTATTTGATTATCGATGCAGAGTGGTGTAATTGTCTCGCAAAGGAATTTATTGACAAATATTGTTTTATGATTAAACTCAACATTTTTTTTAGGTATGAGAGTTTAATATTGCTAATACTTACTGTTTTAAAGTGAGATAATCTCCAAATAATATTTAAATTTAAAAGGGGCCTTTTGTAAAATAATTTTCATCACTTTATTATCAAACAAGTTTTGAAAGTAAACTTTGCAACAACAGCTGCATGTTTAAATAGTCGAAAAAATAAGCGTTATAGTATTTTTCTACAAAATTACCGGCAATATTAGGTCTAATGAGTCAGGTTATGCCTGAGAAGGTTCTAAAACGCCCGTGAAGTAGCAGGATGTCGAGTTCTGCTCAACAGCTGTTTAAACTGCTCTCGTTCGTCCGGCCGAACTGCTAAACAGCGTTGAAGCTCCTTGAAGCTCTCAGCAAGTTTCCAACACGCTATGAAGCTTTTCCGTGTACCGTGCAAGTTTTCTCGCATGAGATAAGAGTTCAACAAAATCTACACAAAACAAATGTAGGAAATATAATACCGTTTTTTTTTCATAAAAATCCGAAGATGTCCCTTTAAACTTCATTCATAAAAATCTCTTGCACACAACCCTGCAAAAGTACGGTAACAATGGCAAACCTGCTGTCAACAATGTGAGTTGTCTATTGCAGAGGTCGGCACAGTTTTCTCAAAAGGGGCCAGAAGGTTAAGAAAAGCTCGACACTGCGGTCCAGATATCCTTTTTTTTATCATAATTATAGATTTTTTTTATATTCCTTATCAAATCATGCAAATAACTTTAACAAGTTGTACTGTGAAGTAGTGGTAAAAACGTGAAAAATCTTAATATTGTCAACGGGATGTGTTGTGCTTTGTGACTGAGCGGGCCGGACGTTGCCGATCCCTGGTCTATTGTCCAGTTCTTGTAATCAAGCATACCACAATAAACTTATTGTTTGTAGCGATTGTATTGTACGTAAGTTATTATTTACTACGATATTTTACTATGCAAAACCCTCCACAAAGTATCAATGAAAATGTGAAAGTTGTGAATGGTGCGAAGAAAGGAGATAGCGGTCGAAGCTTATTTATTTATCTTTTTATATTACAATGTTTTTCTTTCGTTAATATCAAACGTGTAGCTGTTTCGTAAAAAAGGGGTGTATTGAGTGCCGGCAAACATTCCTTCCAGCGTCTGCTTTCGGTGTGGTGCATTAGAACGGGCACGGTGGAATGAAAGTAACCAACTCCTCAACGGAGCGCCGTACTGCGTCCGAGTACCAGAGTGGGAGCATATTTCGCGGCTGTTCCGTCGAAAGCGGTGCGGTGGTACCGATGGCACCGTCAAAGCTCAACTATCGCATCTCCGTGCTGACGTTCTTCGCGAAGGCACATCCCAACGATGAGTGCTGCGGTACGAACGGGTTACCACTGACACCAAACTCGATCGGAATTTTTGGACGCGCACAGCTGCTTAAATCCGACGCACTCCGGCACGAGAATCTGTGCACCTATCTCGATGCGATTCGAGGCAAACACGGTAAGGGAAGGGTTTCAACGCTCAATTCTTCCAAACAATAATGCAATGCGCTCCTTTTTCTTGCAGAACGGACGATTATCGTGCAGGAGTACGTCGGTTGTCCACTGGCGGAAACATTCATCGGCGAGAACAACAAGCAGGAAACGCTACTCCGCATCGGGTACCAGGTGCTGAGCGCCCTGGCTCATCTAAACCAGTGCGGGCTAGTGTGCCGTAACCTCGATCCAAGCAATGTGATGGTAAGCCGCGACTTTGGTGTGAAGCTGTACAACTACGGGCTTTACCATATGACGTGCGGCGGAAGGTACGTGTCGTTTCCGATAGGAAATGTCCGGTACCAAGCACCCGAGGTACTGCTGGGCAGCCGGGAAAACGTGAAGAGTGATGTCTGGAGTTTGGGCATCATACTGGCCGAGCTGGCACTTGGCTGTACGCTTTGGGAGTCGCTCAAGCTGTCCCAGATCATCCGGAAGGTACTCAGTCTCGTCAACACGCAGAATGTATTTGAGAAGATTGCCCGCGAGCACAGCAGGCTTGAGGTGTACGAAGCGATGGACGCCGGGCTGAGACGTATGGTGGAGGAATGCCTCACCATCTCGCCACGGAAACGTCCACTAGCGAAGGAAGCGCTTGACGATCCGGCGTTTGACTTTGTGCGGCTTTGCAGTTCACCAACGGCCGACGGCAGTGGACTAACGCTGGTTGAGAAACACCTCTCCCTCAACCAGATCTACTACCTCTGGCAGCTGGCCGGTGGAGATGTGCAGCAGGAATTGAAAAAGGAAGGCCTCATCAAGAGTGAGGCACCGATACTTTCGCTGCCGAAGTAAGTCATTGAAAAGCGTTGCAATTCTTACATTCGTTTTTAACAATTGCCCACTTTGCTAATGCTACAGCTTGGTGATGCTGAACGGTAAATCAATCTCGCCACCGAAGAGTCAAAGCTTCCTGCACGACAATCGTATCATTTTCCTCAACTTTAACACACTTCTGGAGCGACTATCCGCCGTCCCGGAGGAGGATTATCTGCCGCTTATCTACAACACGGACGCCTACCTCGAATCGCCCATATTCAAAACCGAACTACCGCTGGTCATTCGCGAGCGGGACATGATCTATCAGTTCCACCGGATCGTGCTGCTCAACACGCTGCTGCAGGGCTACCCATACACGCACGATCTGCTGCGTTCGTTCGCCGCCAAAGACATTCCGCCATTGTTCCGTGGTCAGGTGTGGGCCTGTCTGCTCGGGGTGGTCGAGAATGGGATGTACGAGCGGTTAGACAAATGTAGCCCGACGCACACTGATCGCCAGATCGAGGTGGACATACCGAGATGCCATCAGTACAACGAGCTGCTATCCGCACCGGAAGGGCACGCGAAGCTGAAGCGCCTGTTGAAGGCGTGGGTGTCAGCCCATCCGCAGTACGTTTACTGGCAGGGTTTGGACTCGCTGACCGCTCCGTTCCTGTACCTGAACTTCAACAACGAGGAACGTGCGTTTCTCAGCCTGTACAAGTTCATACCGAAGTATCTGCATCTGTTCTTCTTAAAGGACAACTCGTCCATCATTAAGGAGTATCTGGTAAAGTTCTTTCAGTTGATATTTTTCCACGAACCGGCCCTTGCCAAACATCTACACGGCATCAACTTCATACCGGAGCTGTACGCGATTCCATGGTTTTTAACAATGTTTAGTCGTAAGTATTCCTGCCACACGTGTTTCGGACATTCCGAGTTTTTAATTGACTTTTTCTTTGTGTTTTTAGATGTTTTCCCGCTGCATAAAATATTCCATCTATGGGACAAGCTCATACTGGGTGATAATTCGTATCCGCTGTTTATCGGCATCGCTATACTGAAGCAGCTCAAGAGCACACTGTTAAAGTCGGGCTTCAACGAGTGCATTCTGCTGTTTAGCGATCTGCCTGATATTGTGATTGAATCGTGTGTGAATGACTCCGAGACGATGTACCAGTTTACACCGAAAAGCATCACGTATCGGAAGTATGCATTGCACGAGGAAGGGCCGGAAGAATTTGTACGTGTTACGAATATACTCTTCATAGACGATAGGGTATTGTGCAGCTGTTACTCTAATGTTGAGTCATTATCAGCTAGAAGATTCACAAGCTCCCAAGAACCTATCGTCTATCTTTTTTTTTTGTTTATTTGCAACCAATTAATTTTTAATTTCTGCACACTTTGTTTTGGTTGTAGGATCTCAATTACACAGAGGACGATCTGCGAGAGGTACAAGCAGAGTTGCATCCACGGCTCAGTGTGTACGATCTGATACGGTTGTTGCGCGATCGGCCTGCCAGCACGGCTATACTTGACATACGGAGCAGTCTCGACTACCGGAAGGTGGCGATCGAGAACAGCATCAATATACCGTTCAGTTCCGTCTCGCTGAAGGAACCACGGCTCGATGCGCTGAATGTACCACGGCTGGAGGCGTACCTCCGGCGAACGCCCGTTATAACGATTATCGTGAGTGTGTCGCACGAAAATGCGATGTTGTTTGCGAAGTTTCTGGTAGACAGTGATGTACCGTATGTAGCCGTGCTACACCGTGGCTTTGAAGCTATCTATCGGCCAGACGACAAGCTCATACTGCAAACGTTTGATTATATCAACACGCTCGCCAAACATCTAACACCGATCGCATCGTTCACGGAGTGAAATCGTTCTCGTGAGTGGTGTAGAACACACCAGTGGCGAAACAGACTGTTGCTGTTATTTCCCTCATTCCTCATGAACGTCAGAACGTCAGTCTAGAATCTGAAGAATCGTTGAAAGCTTATTTATACGTTGTGAAAGTGAGCAATCATTTTATTAGAAAATATTCTTGCTTTTTTCGTTTGTCAAGAGTTGATTCAAAACGAGGATAGATGATGAGTCATCTACAATGCTTACACGAGCATCGACGAGGACGAATGGTGGTATCATTAGTTAGCATAACGACTTCAAAACATCATCGCCCACTTTTGGCGGTGGAACGGTTCAGTTCAGAGAAGCCAGAGTTCGTGTTCAGAACATGAAATCAATAACCTCAACGGGATAGCAAGAAGTTGGAAAACCTTCATTCGTTAAGTAGCTCATTACGGCATCGAAAGTGTTAATGAACTTTAACTTAAGCGCAAAATCCCCAGATAACGAATGATAATAACAGTGATAGACGCTATCCCTCCGGCAGTAGCTGATAGTGGAGATACAAACGGAGATTATAAAACGTGCAATAGTGAAAGCAAATACTCTCTACACACAGGGCTCCAAGAAAAGATACTCCAAGAAAATGATACCAAATCATGAATAGTTAACTTGCATACTGGTTCATTAAACCCTGCCCACAGTGATGTGTGTTTATGTTCGGTCACATTTTGTTTCCGCTGAATGGCGGCAAAATAATAATAAAAAAGTTCCCCCAAACTAAAGTGCAACGAATGGAAAAGTGATGGTTAATGTCAAGAAGAGAAAGGTTTAATACAGAGTGGTTTTAATCACTTCCTCGGCCTCTTTCACGTGCCACTGGCTGACACCGACGGCAACGGTAGCAGCTTCCGGACGGCCCCGATATTGAATCTACAAAATGTGACGATAATTATTGAGATTAGAACCTTGTACCCCCTTGTAACACCGTTACCGCTTTACTACTACTTACCCTTCTTTCACACATGTTTTCAAAGCGTGGCTGCACGAATGTCCAAGCGCCCATGTTTCGGTGCTCTTCCTGGCTCCAGACGAATTCGCGTGCGTTCGTATACTTTGCCAGCTCGTCCCGTATGGCCTGCACCGGGAAGGGACAGAGCGATTCCAATCGCACCAGTGCGACATCGCTTACCTGGCGTGACTTTCGTTCGGCCTGCAGTGTGTAGTAGTGCTTACCGCTACACAGCACAACGCGTCGTACGCGCTTCGGCTCGATATGCTGGTCCGGGTCGGGCAACACCGGCTGGAAGGCAGTTCCCGGTGCAAAGTCACCGTGTGATGACACACAGTCCGAGAGCCGCAGTAACGTCTTCGGTGCCACAACAACCATTGGTTTCCGGAAGTTGCGTATCATCTGACGCCTTAGCGCATGGAAGTATTGAGCTGGTGTTGATGGGTTAATAATCTGCAAATTGACCGCATCGCCGTCCGGGCTTGTTTCCCGCGAATCCGTCATCTGCAGGAATCGTTCCATGCGGCATGAACTATGCTCCGAAGCCGCACCATCGTAACCGTGTGGCAGCAACATCACCAGCCCATTGCAGACCATCCATTTTGCTGAGAGAACGTATGCGAGAAATGCATTTAGATGGCTGATATTGGAACACCGCGCAGAACTTACTTTCACCGCTAACCAGGAAGGTGTCGATGATGATTTGTGCCCCGTTGAAGAAATCGCCGAACTGTGCTTCCCAAAGTACCAGGCTGTTGGGACTATCGATAGCCATACCGTACTCGAACCCGAGTACAGCTTCCTCCGACAGTATACTGTTCGCCAGCTCAAACCGACCCGTATTGGGGATGCCTGCCGCCATTGCATTCAACGGAATGAATATCTCGTTCGTCTGCTGGTCCACCAGCATGGCATGCCGCTGAGAAAACGTTCCCCTTCCCACATCTTCTCCGCTTAGTCGAACATTAAAGCCTTGGTACATCAAACTACCAATCGCCATCGCTTCCGCCGTTGCCCAGTCAATTCGTTGACCCTCAGCGAGTCTCTTCAATCGTCCATCAATATGTATCTTCTGAAGGTGCGGATGAACGTTCTGTAAGTTGATGTAAAAACCATTCCATCACTAACGCGCTCAGTTAGGAAACCAAAAAAAAGGGTAAACAAACGGAAACACTCACGAAACCTTCCGGAAGCTTCACACTCGCCTGTCCGATGTGGCTGAGCAACCGGTAGTCGACACCCGTGTTCCAGACGGTTACTTCATCGCCCGGTTGCTGAAGGCCGCTCCACTGCTTGTCAAAGTAGGTACGTTCCGGTTCATACTGCTCATGCGCCTGCAACTCTGCCGTCAGGTAGTTCTGGTGACTCTTGGAGATGGCATCTACATCCTGCCGGTCGAACACACCGGCCGCGATAAGCTTTTCCGCGTACACGTCCGGGATAGATTTCCGTGCGTGTATCACCTTGTACAGCAGCGGATTTGTCATCGTTGGATCGTCCAGCTCGTTGTGCCCCCAGCGCCGGAAGCAATTTAGATCGATGAAGAAATCCTTGCCAAACTTTTGCCTGTATTCTACGGCAATTTTCGTAACGCCAGCTAGCGCCTGTAGATATCAAGTAAGTAAAGATAATTAGACATTTTTGAAACATTGATCTTACAGCGCTCTTTATCTCTTTTAGGTCCATTGCTGTTTGGTCTTACCTCCGGATCATCTGCATTGACATGTACGACCGGTGCCATAATAGCCTTTGCCAGGTCAGACACGTACCGGGTACTACGGCCCCGTTCGGCTGGTGTCGTAAAGCCGACCTGATTATTCACGATCAGATGAATTGTTCCCTCCACATCAAAATGTGGCACAGTCGCCATCATCAGGCATTCCTGGTTAATGCCCTGTCCGGGAAAGGCGGCATCGCCGTGCACTTGAACGTTCAGCACCGCGGAACGGCGGTACCCATCGTCGCCCTGTACATCGTACGGACCGTCATTTTGTGCCAGTTGCTTTGCCCGTGCCTTACCCATCGACACGGGATTCACCGCTTCTAGATGTGACGGGTTGTGGAGCATATTGAGGTGAAAGGTTTTCCCACCCACGGTCACATCCGTTGAGGTATCTGCAAAAGAAAGATTCACGGTAAGCATCCTACACCAGACTGACTGTTGTGTCACCCAACAACTTACGGAAATGACTCGCTATATCACACATCGCCTGTGCGTCCGCAGCAAATTCGGGATATCCTTTGAACTTTTTAAATATCTTAGCAGGGCGCGTCCCGAACAGGGTCGTCAGTACATTCAGCTTTCCGCGGTGGGGCATACCGATAACGATGTTGCGTAAATCTGCCTCACCGGCACATCGGAACAGCTCCCAGTAGAACGCCATCATACTCTCGGCACCTTCGCCACCGTACCGTTTCACCGTCGGGAATTTGACGGCCAGAAATTGGTCGAAGGCTTGCGACTTTAGCATCAGTTCGGCGATTTCGCGCCGTTCACTGACTGTTGGTTCGTGCTGATACAGTTGTTCATACCGTTCGGCAAGCCAATCGCGTTCCTCTTCCGATTCGATGAATCCTAGCTCGATGCTACAGGTGCCACAGTACATCCGGGCAAGCAGTTGGTCGAGTTCGGCCATGGAAAGTACCTGTTGTTGTGGTACATTGAGCAAACCGGACGGATCGATGCGATCTCCTGCAGTGAGACCATATCGAGTATATTGGAGTTCTGGCAGCTTGTTGGCACTCGTTTCGGAGGGTTGAAATTTGACTGGATCAATAGTTGCAACCCGGTGTCCATGAGTGCGGTAAGCCTCTACCCATCGGTACACATTGCTATTGCTGTTTCGCTTTTCCAATACCGCTGCACTGGCTCCTGTTGCAATGAGGTAATCAGGAGGATCATAATTTAATGGGGGGAAAACATACTCCACCCTAGATAAGCATGAACGACGTGGTGTTGTTCAGTGTGATCTACAGTAGGACGAGCAAAACCTCCTTTGCCTAATGCAGCGTGGCAAGGCCATCGTCAAGCAGACCTTATCAACGGATGCGCAGGTACGAGAGGAATTCACATACTTCAACTTGAATGGCACATGTGGACATTAGTACGGACGGTGTGATAAGGAGCTTAACAAAAGCACTCGGCAACTGATCTTTGCGAGAAAAAAAACACCCCATACACACACAGATACTGTCTAGACGGTTTTGGTGATAGAAGGAAGTCCTAACTGACGACTATTGTACACCAGGTGATTGAACACCGTTTGATAGAAGACGCACGCATTAGCCATACGTTCCAATAGTTGATCGTGATCCACACCAGCATCGATATGAAATGTAGCTAAACCTTACCTTCGTATCGGGATGTAGGCTTTGGACGGTTTCCAAATACACCCTTCGTGCTGTGATATCCTCGTGACAGTAACAAACGGCTCAACATCTTCGCGGTAAGTATGATTGTAAACAAACGCTAGAGGATTCGTGCTCTTCTCGTACGGCTGGTATCCTTCTCGCTACCTGTCACGTTTTCCCTTCAGCTTCCACATGCACACACATGCAACACTACGCAGGAAACAAACGCACACACAGTTAAATAACTGTTGCTAGGTAATTTCCCCGTCACGACTGGTAAGGAGTGATTTGTTTCGAAACTCTAGCCACGGCCGGAAGATTTGCTTGGTGTGGGCGCGCCTCTTGCATTAACGCGTGAGAACACACTGAGTGCCGGAAGGTAAAGGGCTCGCCAAACGCTTCCACATCAAGAAGCAACCGGTGAAGGAATGCTGAAGATTACAGTGCCTGACAACGGCGCCCCGAACACCCGGACCGTACTGTATCAGTTTCGGTGCTGATACGCAGCCTGCGACATACGCTACAACCGTACGGAGTGTGCGCGGCCGGTGTATGCGTAAACATGTTTACGCCCAGCTCGCCTATTTATGTGTGCGCATAGAGCAACAGTGTGAGTACATCTTCGTCGATAAGATCGGGGCGCAACTAGTTTGCCCGTTGGGCTGGTACGCACCAGAACAAACGTGTTGGTCAGTGGAGTAAATTCTTTAGCACAGTGACGTAGCGTAATGACGTTTGATTATGCTATATGTATATGAATCTAATAAGATCGTTGCTATTGTGCGATTAATTTACACCTCGAATGGCGAAATTTGAAGAACAAAAATTGAAAGTAATACTTCTCAATAATAATACTAACGTTCGACGCTAGTAATTGTTAAGATATTTGATAACTCATATTACCACACGACAACCCTTATGGACGAAGGCCATTAACACTCTATGATCATTTGATTGCCAATTGAACCGCGTTATCGTACGTCATAGCATGAAACTAACACCACTTTGTGTGCGAATGACATAGTTGATAACTTCTTCTTCTCAGTGGAGACTCTTGGTGGCCTGAAGCGAAATAAATGTTGAGTCCCCCTAACCCCCCCCCCCCCCCCTCACCACCACTAGCTAGATCTACTACAAAGATCACTTTGGAACTGAATCTGAAAGCCGGCGGAATCCGTAAGGAAGCTTCTAATCCCATCTGGATCATGAATTCCGGCTAAGAAATTGCAGATATGTTACACCAAAACGTTTCAGGTTGTTGTGCCTTTGGGTAACAGAAGAAAAACCGCGTGGTGGGAACTTTCATGGTCTCCTTGATGTACAAAGAGTGGCTTTCGTTTACTTTCTCAAGCAGATTTCATTATATATTTTAAAGTTTATCATGTTTGAGTTTACAATGCAAAAAAAAAACAAGTTGAGACCATGATGACAGTTGAGTTAGTTAAAAACTTAAGCTTTTATTGGTTGATCTCGGTATAGGTTAGGTGATTGTGATATTGTTACCCTGGAATTGGAAGTCGTCGAAAAACTACTATTGTCATTTCGTCAATGATATCTTCGTCAGATTATGAAACATTATGTGAAGCCGCTTCTGTCTAGCTGTTCATCAATACTTGTCTAGCTGTTTATCAATAGCTGTCTTGCTGTTTACCAATTCGATAGAGGAAAAAATAATCAATTTGACGGGTAATGGTACTTGAGCTCGCACTGCGTTACGTTTTATCTTCGCTCCTAACGAAACCTTACATTAGACACAGAAAGAAATATATGTATATTTAGACCTAGAAGTAGTTTAGGGGAAAGATAGAAAACACAAGTCCTTATCGTCTACGCTTTACACTATGCTTAGTAATCGATAGGCACATACCGGCAGCAGGATACTGATAAGAGGCGTGTACTATGTGTTGCTACTAGAAACTGTTACTGCTTTTCTCGCCGGACCTACGCTGGAAATGTTTGATTTTGTAGCGCACGATTAGTATGACGATGAGCAGTATTGGGATGACTATTACCAGCACGATACCGAACGAGGTGCTCGTATTGCGTGCAACGTACTCTTCCCCACCTGCAATGACACACGCATAACACGTGTGGGAGAAGAGATTGAAGAATGCTAGTGAATGTTGCCCATTCTTCCCCTTTACTGTTGCGACGGGAGATCGTGGTGAATGCTACAAAAGTGTTGGGGCATGGTACTAGCTTGAACATGGAACAGGCATTGCCATTGCTGTGCTGTGTTTTTTTCTTTTTTTTTAGGTTATCACCTACTGTCGCCAGTAGGGTTGTGTGCAGGATGTGTTGGGGTTCTCTATAAGTGTTGTACCACAAACCGATGGCTTGTCGTAATGTCGAAAAGGAAGGTTCTGATATCACTGTTCCGACCATACACCTTCAGTTGGCAGACAGAGAGAGAGAGAGGTAGAGCGCACCTGTCAAAGGTGTGTTGCGCTTATCTTATCAGAACAATCCAATAGAGAAAAACAACAGAGCGTGGGTTCGCCAAATGTATATGCCTGGTTCGCTAACTGCGCTGCCTGTCGTCGTACTTAAGAGAAGATAAGATTAACTGCAAAACGGATGTATTAAGTGCTTACTTACAGAAGTCATGCAAACTGTAAAAGCTATTTCCTTCGTGTAGTGGGAAACTACACAAACTCTCTCCTACCTCGTGGCTGCCATGGACATATTAGAAAGGAAAGGAACACACAGCAAGCTGAGCATGCTTGTGTGCATGTGTGTGTGTGTGTGTGTTTGTGTGTGCTTTTCTATAGTGATACAATGAACGTGTCGTAATGTCTGCCTAAAAAAAAACACCTTCCTAAACCTCCGTGGAGCGACTGTCCATGCGATTGACCAGTCCTACGTTCTGCACCAAGGGTTGCGTCTGGCCCTGTTCGCCGGTGTAGTAACTGCGGCTCGTGTTGGGCAACGGTGACAGGTTGCCGTTCTGTGGTCGGCGTTGATTCAGCGGGGAGTTGTCCTCGGTGGCGAAGCTGCTGACCTGATCGATATCGCTGAACGTTGGGCTGTAGGCACCGTACGTCTGGGTGGGTGATCCCGCTCCCATCTGCTGTTGCTGGCGCTGCTGCTGCTGGGCCATCTGGTCAGACGGTGGCGGTGGTGGATATCCCTTCGGGTCGTCGTCTTCCTCTTCCTCGCCGGAGAACATGCCCGCCGGCTGGAGTCCGCGCTGACTGCGGCGACCTAGTTGTTTTTGATCAGCCAGGTTTGTATACTCGATATCGCGTGCAACCTTAGCGCTATATTCACCTCCTTCCGAGGATGTAATATCTTCTTCGTCCAGGTCCATCTTCTTCGGCTCGAACTGGATGTTGGGTTTGCCCTCGAGCGGCTCGTTCGTCCGGTAGGTGGCGTCGTACCGTAGCGTCTTCTTGATCGTGGTGTCATCGAACTCGCTGTCATCGCCCTTGCGCAGTGTCGCCCGGGAACCGGAACGGGACGGGAGTGGCAATCGCCAGTCCGGGTCTTCCTTGCGCTTACGCTTGCGCAAACAGTACACGCCGCACACGATACACAGCATCAACGGTATGATCACAGCAATGACAATGCCAATCGCAATCCAAGCCGTACGACGCGAATAGAACACACCACCTGCAGGACAATGCATAAATGGGGACGTGTTTGTGAACGTGAACGTTTGGATGTGTCGGTTACGGTTATACAGTCGGGGAAGCGTGAGTAGATGGAACAGGAAAGATTAGAAAAACGTACGATGAAACGGGGGTGTAAGGCAAAGACGCAACAGGGTTCTCCACAGAGATCTCCGGGACACTGTACGCATACTTACGCAAACATTCCGTGTATCCATACTCCGGTATATCCCACTGGCCGTTTTCCAAGCAGATGCGACGCGAGTCGCCGATCAGGAAAAAGCCTTCATTACACTCGAAGGATACGCGTGCACCGGGTGTGAAGAGGAAGTTGGATTTACGTCCAAACCGAGGTGTCTCCAGAATGCCACACGATATGATACGTCTACGGACGGGATGACAGGTAAAACAGAACCATTCAATCGCTGTAACTATCCTCCCTAAAACCCTGTAGTAGTAGTCTACTTACTTTTCGTTTACCGTCTGTATGTTGATCACACTCGCATGATAGTTTTTGGTAAAGTGTGCCATCTCCCTGCTTAAGGACATACCGTAATCAAACCGACACTGATAACTCTGCCCGCACAGCTCTTCCGCTCGCTGTACATCCTGCGTTCGATTCGGTGGTAGGAATTGGCTTGGCTCCCGCACAAAGTTCGGCACAAAGCTGGTGTTCGCAAAGTAGCTTGAGGTTCGACCGAACTCGCGCGTAAACAGTGCCTGCCCCACCTGATCTATCTCGCGATCCGTTAACATCCCTGCAAACATAAGGGTTGTAAGACACTATCTAGCTACCAGCAAACAGTCGCTCTGGGGCGGTTTTTTACTTACAATGCATCCCGAACTGTTCGTGTACATTCTGGAAGTTGTTTATGTTGGGCGTTATCACCGCACCGCCAGGTGTTACCAAATCGTCGGCCATATCCCAACTCCAGTTGCCGAACAAACCGCGCGTTTTATTCTGTCAAGTGAAGTGGTGCTCGTCTGTTAGAAAGTTTGCAATTGTCTTGATGTCTAGGGGGCTACTTACGATAAAGCTCCAAGGTGTATAAACCCGTGCCGTCATGAAGCCATTGTTTTCGACCACCTCCACACCGACGCCGGACGAGAACATGATGACGACCTCCGATTGGTTGAGAATGTACGTCGGCGTGTATACGGTCACACCGTGGAAGTGCTGGAACTTGAGGCTCTGCCGATCGAAGTAGATGCGACGCTGGTCGGCAAACACATCCAACCGGTAGCGCCATTGCGCTTCACGGGGTCTCAAGCGCACCTCAATAATGGTGGACGTGTTGCCGCGTGCCGCAATCGATGTCAGCTGCGTCGCCATTACCGGTCCGTGGATGTTGCGGGATACCTGCTCGAACCGACCCTGCACATCGATACGCTCCTGTCCATTGTTACCGCGCAGCAGCACAAACTCACCCATTCCGTTGAACGTGTACTGCAACCCATCGAACGTGACGATATGTGGATCTCCAAACACACCGGCAACACCAGGCGACTGGTAGGCGATACAATCCTGCGACGGACGGCGCTCAAACCGGAACGTTTCACAACCGACTGCCTGCTCATCCTGCCACATGCAACAGGAGTAGTATGGACGCACATCGTGGAACCAGGTCGAAAGGGTCGGCACCTTGTTCGCTTCGTTCCACGGAATCTGGCCGATGTTGTGATTGCGGCGTGGTCGTGAACCCCACATCTGATCGTACGACAGCATCAGATATTGGTTACGATCGTAACAGCACTGTTGCTCCGAACCCTGGATCGTCGGTTGCCCAGATCGTACGCAGTGTATCGCACCGCGATGCTGCAAACAGGTCGGGTTCGAGTCCCGATCACAGTCCGGATCGGGCAGGAACCGACCCTTATCGTGCAGTGCGTGCTCCAGCATACACGGACAGATAGGCAACTCATGGGCAAAGTTCCTCAGGAACCGATCCGTACGCAACCAGTTCTCGCAGAGTGCCCGAGGCCAGTTTCGACCGTGTATACGCTCCCATTGTGGACCAAAATACCACCCTAGGGGGATCGGCTTAGACCACAGAATCCTGCGTTGAAAAAAAGAAAGGGAGGTGATAAAGCATGTTTGCGGCGCAACTTACTTCAAACTTTACTTACGGTGAAATTCTTAGATTATTGAACTGCTCCGGATTGGTGAGGTTAATCTGAATGAATCCGAACTGCATGTCGACGGTGCGTGTATTATCCCGCATGCGATAGTTAGCCGGCACGATCGTGTATGCACCCGTGTTGGTTAGCTGCGTCTCGATCATGTCGATAAACTCCAGCTCCGGACGAATGGTTGCCTCGCGGTAACCCCACAGCGATATCTGCACGTTCGCGTTCAGGTTCGTCGTCAGATTGAACCGATTCCAGGTGATACGGATCTCGTTCGGATTGCGCCGATGTACATCGTCCGTCTCGAAGAAGATACGATCGGTGGCAGTGGCCGGTGTCTCGACAAAGTAACGTCCACGCCACTTGAACCGATCCGTACCGATGGAGATCTCGAACCGAATGTAGCCTTGCGCCTTCAGGAACGGCTGAATGCAGATGGCACGGTTCGTGTCAACGACCGTACCGACGACTTCCTCCGTATCGAACCGACACGCAACACGATCCTCCCGGGTGAAGCAAGGCCCAGTAATGTTGACGACCGTACCGCCCAACATGTTGCCCGATTCCGGTGCAAACACCAGCGGAAGATGAGATGCGTCAATATCCTTGTTGCACGTTCCGAGCATGATACGCTCATCGATACGGAAGATGTGCCTACCGGGGAATCCGTTCGCCCAACCACGACCTGTTAGATCACGCAGCACGGACGCCTGACTGTAAGGTTTGTACTCGTACGCCTGCGTACCGTTGCCTGCATTGAAACCGATCTGAAATAGGAGTTCCAAGTTTGGTAAACATGAAGTCACGCCCTCTACATCCCAATACTCTCGGTACACTTACATAAGCCGGAACGCCACCTTCTCCACCGGTAGTATCGCCACCTGCTTCCGTATGTGAGGACCAGTTAATTTCAACGTAATTAAATATGGCGTATGTGTACACCTCATCAGTAGCCAGAACCATTTGGAACGAGTTAGTCTGGTGTGTTCGTGGAAAGGCAAGATGTCCAAAAGGTAAGATGTTAGTTAAAATTACACTCATTGCGCCTCGATCAACCACATCCCCACACTTACCCGATAGAGCGAATTATCAATACCACCGGCGAAGCTCATATTCTTCCACGTAGTAATGATGACGTGCTTCGGTACGAAGGTATCCGAACCGACCACACCCTCGCGTATGTCCCACATGACACGCTCACGCATCTCCACACCTGCCCGATCCGTGCGCGTCATCAGATCGCGCTCCATACGGAAGTACACACCGGGCGAACGTTGATCGTAGTCCGTTTGGTAGATGCGCCCGATACGGCATTTCGAGAAGAAGATACCGATGAACGAGGGATCGTTACGCTGCGGCCAATCCTTGATCGGGAAGGACAGCGGATAGGTGTAGTGTTCCGGTGGGTCGGAGAACTCCAGGAATCCATTCATCGACACGCGCGTATAGTTGAACCGGAACCCAAAGAAGGGCAGCTGAAAGTTGAAGTTCTTGTGGACCTGCGGCATTGAGGCGTGTATATCACGCTGCAGATCGCCAGTATCTTCTGGACCACCCCGGTCGTAGAATGGGTAGAGGAAGTTCCGCCGGATCTGCGCTAACCTGGTCGGATTGATCGTATATCCACCATCGATGCTATGATTCGGAGGTTCTTTCGGTTGGACGCGATTGATCGGATCTGTCGAAATGGATGATATGTGGAGGTGGGAAAAAAACATGGCGACCGTGAATCAACTCCCTTTAATGGTATGTTTCGCAACCTCCATTTTATCTATCGTTAAGTACTGTTATCAGATAAAACATATTCAACCCCTCGACACACCAGAGTGATCAACATAGCAAGAGAAACACTCGACATATCGTAAACCCTGACCTCGCATCAGTGCAAGCTGCTCAAAAGATCGAACCCCCTTGCTTATCCAACGTTTATTAGCAAACTTGAATCGATCAACTTCAATCGGACAACACACTTCTGCGTACTTTGTCCACCATCTTGCCCTATCCAAACATTGCACTATTGGACGGTGTCGTTATCGTTTCAAACACACCCGTTATCAAGATAAGTCACACCGTTTCCTGTGCGAAGGACGGTAACATTCCAGCATGAAAATTGCAACATACAGCCGGCGCAACTTCAGCAGGAACGTTGGTTTCATGGAAGGGAAAAAAATAGGAAACCTCAAGGAAATTCTACACATATTGTGACGGGGGTCTAATCTAATCAATAACGAGCGTTTGCGCAAATGAATGTGTCATCCATTTGCCGCGACTACCGCGAGGTATAGGTGCGATAAGATAAATTAAGCTTTAGACGACGGCAAAAGGTAACCACATCTTGTGTGAGACATATATTCGCTTGAGTTGTACCAACTGGCACGACAAGAACTTTCACCCAGGATGTGTGCATGCTTACCTTCCCAATTATAGTTGGGATCGGACATATCCAGGCCAGACAGAAAGTAGTCGAAGTTGAGGTATCTTCCCTGCTTGGCATCGTCACCACCTGCCGTATCCACGTCCACAATGTCCTCTTTCGGATTTTGATCGTTGTTTTCTTCCTCCTCGAACTCGACTGGATCGTTTTGCTCCGTCTCGACTTGATCTTCACTGCCCGGCACTATCTCACCGTCATCATTACCACTGTCCGCTGCGTCATCTTGATCTTGGTCGTGCTCCTCTGCGACGGCATTGGTTGATAGGGAGATCAGCGATACCGCACAGAAAAGCAGCAGAAGTAACTTCCACCGCATGGCTGTGCTACGGTTGCTGTTAATCGCGCTCGTTTGCTTGTTGAAGGCTCCACACGGATAGAAACAAAAAAAATGCTGGAGACTTGGTACGATCCCCTACACTATCTGCAACACACAGCAGAACGCTCCGAAACACTTTACACACTGCTCCAGAATCTGTCTGGTAACACTAAACTTGTACACCTTACACTATTACTCGGCACTGGTCAGAATGCCCAACCGCTTTGGGCGTTGTCTTGTCGATAACTGGATAGCAGAGCAGGTGCTTTTGGCTTTCTGATGGAGCACTGGGTGCGTAACAATCACCTTGCGCTCCACAGTCCTTATCGGTACTCTTCAGTGGTGGTGCTGGTTGAAGAAGAAAGATAAGCCGCAATGAAAAAAAACACACAGATAAGATAGTGCAAACTGAAACATAAATGTAATGTTCCTTGAATGCGTAGCAATACCTTTGCAGGTACTCCCTTTACCCAAATAGGCCACAGAGGTAAAGGGTTTCGCCATTACACATTGAGGAAAGAAAAAAAGTAATACACCAGTCAGCGCAGATTCGTTAGATAGAGAGCCTGTTTGTTGCTTCTTTTTTTCAATTCTCCAGCAACTTATTGAGTAAGTTAGTGTCAACAGTGTGCGTGTGTGCTCTTATCAGCAAGATAACGAACTGGAAATAGTATCCAGCAATTGGATCCGTGATTCATTATTGGCTGTTTCTCGGAATGCTAACTGAGACATACCAAAGGTATGTTTAGTACGCTTTTTTCGTTTTTTTTTCTTCTGTAGCATTGTCATCATTTGCCCTAAGGTTAGGTTTAGCATAACTTACTATGGAAACTAGTGCCAGTGGCTGATGATCCAATATTTTGATTCTAACTGCCACAAACTGACCCTCCCTTATATTGACTCACACACAGCTATCGATGGGAAAGAGACTCAATCTTTGCAATTTCGCCATTTCGCGTACAGTCGGATTGCACTACACGTCATCTGGTCAGTAATTCTTAATGCTAAAATTCCAATTTCGCTATATTGAGAAACTAGATTCAGTACTTCAGAAACTGCGGTCAAATCTACTGAGGTTTTTGCTTAAATTTGGATAACATACACATTCCAGAACGCCTGATAATAGGCGATACATTCTGTTTCTTCTTTTACATTGAAGATTAGATATTTTCAACGAATATTCCAACAAACGTATAGTACATGTCCCAACAATATCTATAATAAAACATTCATGAGCTCCATAGATTTAAACCTTTTAAATAAACTTACCTTTTTCCCGTACCTGTTTCAATGCATTGCTTGAGCAGAAGATTCGAAAGAATCATTCTGAGTATTCAAGAACTCTTCAGGAGATCGTTTGATGAATCATTCCTTTCCCACTTGCAGTGGGTGTATTGCCACCGTAGACGTTATGACGATAAGATTCCAACAGTTTCCGGTACGGCACTCCGGCAGTGTGTTAGTAGCACTATTCAACCAATACGCATGGGGGAGGTATGAACTATACCAACATTCGTCTGGCGTTGTGTGACCTAATTCTATAACACTGAGATGGTGAAGCTTGTCACCGGATAGAAACGATTTCATGGACTTCAGCAATCATCCAGTTAAAGTAAAAGAAGATATCCTCTTCTCTAAAAAGTGATGGAAAACTTTGGGAGGAATGATACATTTCAGATTCCGAAACCATTTGTTTATAAATTCAACTGTGTGGCCAAAGTTCAACTTTTTATCTGTTCTCATACAAGAATAATTGTAATTCTAGATGTAGGAAGTACTACCGCTTTCTTAGGCATTGCTGCAGAAGTTCTCTGTATCGTTCTCAAAAGCAATAAGACATAACGCCCAAATTTTCTATCCATGTGGATGACGTAAAAAGTCATTACCGAATATGTAGTCCGGTGTTAGTGTCAGGACATATTCAACTCACCGGAGGCTATCTAGAGCACGTCATAATAGCAGAACAACCAACAGGACTTTAAAATAACAGTGTTCAACAAAACGATTGCCTAATGTGAGCAGAGTTACGTTAGGTCTCCCTCAATGGCGGATTTAGTCTTGTGAAGGCATAATGCGGAAAGAAGATTGGGGCCCTACACCCCAGTATCTAGAGTTGACCTGTCAGAATGTATAGAAAGATCCCTGTGAGAATTAATAAGAGAAGTTATGTCTTCAAAATTTTACAAAATTCTAAATATCGTCGATGGTTATTCTGTCCACTTTGAAAAAAAAACGAGTAACTTGATGAGATTTCAATGCTTTATGCGACTTTTCGGTGCCCTTGGATACACTCTACTATATTCGCCAATTGTCTCCCACAAGTACTTGAAGTATCAGCCAATGATCGAAGTCGTACAACAAAGGAACTTTATGTTAAACCATGTTTGCCAACCCTGACATAGATAGAAACGAAAGCTGTTGAGCGAGCTTTTGTTTGCGCAAAGAGCCCAATTGAATGATGTTTCGGACAAAACGCAACAGAGGGCGTCTTGGTGGAGCACGCTTAACTTCCTCGTAGATCTTATTTGGAAGATTTCTTTCAAACCCAAGTATAATGTAATGAAATAATAATTATATTTGAATCATTTTTGTAATAAGATTTTTACATTAAAAAAGCAAGTTGTTGAAAAATGCCTGGAATCAAAACCGTCCGAGTTTCGTAACGTAATGTTCAAGGTCGTACGCAAGTATTTACGGAACACGTGGTTGTTTTGTTCCAAATGTTGCTCCTCATCGTCAGGAGACACACACACACAAATAGAGAGCGCCCTGCTGAATTGATAGAGATAACACGTAGCAATTTGCCTTGGTAACGAGTGATTTAATTCCCGCCCAGCCATCCTCCCTGTGGTCTATGTTCTGATGATGCGTGATCACGCACACACACACACACTTGGGGGACCGGTTGAGCCGAAAGCACCAACACCATCAGACGATGTTCGGTCGCAAACTTCGGGAGTGGAGTTACTGTGGTTACCTCGATCGTTTCCATCGGAGAAGGTGTGAAGCAGTTGAGCAGGGACGCTAGGGCGCGGTAACAAGAAGATTCGGTCAGTCCGACGGTGGTCAGCGAACAGTGTGCGCATTCGTTGTGTGGTGCCGTTTCGGACAAGGGCACGTCTGACGAGCTTCCGTTTACCTTGCGCTATTATACGCCACTGTACGTTAATACCGACAGACAAATGGCCGGGCTTTTCAACCTCCGACGCTACGGTGCATCCATCGCCCGGCATCATCTGCTAACCGGTGGCACGGCTCGTCGACGACCGGTAAGTTGCCTCCCGTTCCAGGACTGGGGAGTCTCGGTTCATCATCCTTCCCCCGCATATTACGTAATGTCCAGTGCGGATGGCAAACCAACGATCAACATACTGGCCGTACCGTATGCGCAATACGATAAGCATCCGTAGTTGGGGTTGTGTGCGTGCGACGGTCGTACTACTGCAAAACCCCGGTCAGACCATCTAGCCTGACGCGACTGGAAGCCATAGAAGCATGTGTGTGCCTCGTCTCCACATCGGCTGATTGCATGCAGTCAAACAACGATCAAACGCGAGGAGAGATTTCATTTCACTTTCAACGGCACCATCCGCCTCCAGCACATGCCATCTGCTCGTTAGAAGCGATAGAAGGGGTCGTTGCGTGGCCAGCCTTCCGTAGCTGTCAAGACGACCTTTCGTGGACTCGCTAGTGTTGGATGCGACACAAACGCAAACAACGTGGCTCTGTGTGTCGTGTTGTTGTTTTTTCCTTTCCTGCGACGTCAAAGTACAGCCCCCAGTTACCAAGGCAATGTAGCCAATTCTGTACAATGTATCTGACTGCTAATTGAAAAAAATAACCACATATTTCGTACACCGCAGCAAAATACCTTGCTAAAAATGCCCATTAGGAGGCGGTGTATGTTTGCCTTGTTGATGTAGGAACTTATTCTGAGTCGTTTCGTGCTAAAAGAGCAGCCAATAAGCTGTAATAACGTTAATCGAAACTGTTAAACAGCAGCTAAACAGTGATTGAGCTAAATTGAAGCATTGATCGAATATAAACAACCCAAAAGTTCTTTTTTTTTCGTTTCTGGCTAGGATGAAATGGAGGATAAAATGTTAAAAAAAAATTATAAGAGAAGAATGTTTTAATACAGTTTCTTTCTCATTTCGATTACGCATACGATTACTACAACATCACGCAACATGTTGATGCACCGCTGAACTTTTATTCGTTGGATGCACTCATCAACCGAAATCATAACCGTGCAAGATCGCTATCAAAGCTGCTTAGATGCGCTCTACAGCAAATCAAAACATTCGGAGATTGAACAAAGTATTTTAGCAAACGCGACTTCCCTTTATTTATGTTGCTAATGGCGTGCGTTCCATATGGATAGTGCTGGGTTGCGTGTGAGGGATATTGAAATATGAGTTAATGAAGTGTTTTCACCTCCACCGAATGTAGCCACCACACGCGAATGTGTTCGGACGTGCGCTGCACACCACCACGGTGCTGGATCGGACCGTTTCCTTCCATCTGTCCGACATTGGTGAAGGTATCCGGGAGGTAACGGTGAAGGAATGGTACGTGAAGGTGGGCGACGTGGTGGAACAGTTCGATAATCTCTGCGAGGTGCAGAGTGACAAGGCGTCGGTAACGATCACCAGCCGGTACGATGGGAAAATCGTCAAGCTGCACCACAGCGTCGATGAGATTGCGCTGGTCGGCAAACCGCTGCTTGATTTCGACGTAGAGGAGCAGGAAGAGGACGACAGCGGTAGCAGCAGTAGTAGCAGCAGTAGTTCGGACGAGGAAACCGAACGGCCCGTTATGAAAGCGACCGAAGCTGGTGGTCAACCCCAGGTCGGGAAGGTCCTCGCAACTCCCGCCGTGCGTAGAATAGCGATGGAGAACAAGGTGGACCTGACGAAGGTACCGGCGACCGGGCGGAATGGGCGCGTGCTAAAAGGGGACGTGCTAGAGTTTCTCCAGGTCATCCCGAAGGGTACGGTTAAACCACACCCAACCCTGATTTCACAGGCGCAACGGAAACCGGAACCCGCCACTACTCCGGTCGATCTGAAACAGGCAGAAACAGTGGTACCACTGAAGGGCGTCGCAAAAGCTATGGTTCGTTCGATGACGGATGCGCTGGTAAGGTTACACCGCAGCAATTCTTCACATGACGCTCGTTTAACGTACGTCTTCAATCGATTTCCACTCCGTACAGAAAATACCTCACTTTGCGTACTGCGACGAGGTGGATGTGACCAAGCTGGTGGAGGTGAGATCCCAGCTGAAGGAGGAAGCGGCCCGGCAGGGCATCAAGCTCACGTACATGCCGTTCTTCCTGAAGGCAGCCTCGAACGCGTTGCTCCAACACCCGATACTGAACAGCTCCTTCGACGAGCCGGCCGAAAGCGTGATCTACAAGGCGTACCACAACATCAGCGTTGCGATGCAGACACCCCAAGGTTTGGTAGTGCCGAACGTGAAGAACGTTGAGCAGAAGTCTATACTGCAGATAGCGAACGACCTGAACGCACTGCAGGAGCGTGGTGCGAAGGGTGCGCTCACGCCGAATGACTTCGCGAACGGTACCTTCGCCCTGTCGAACATCGGAATCGTACGTATGAAGTGATGGGGTAGATGCAGGATGGGATGTATATGCTGATCGGGTTTCTCCACGCTCGTTACAGATCGGTGGTACCTATACGCACCCGGTTGTCATGACGCCCCAGGTTGCTATCGGTGGGCTCGGCAAAACGCGGATATTGCCAAGGTTCGACGATGCGGGACAGGTGGTGCCGGCCCACATAATGGTGGTCAGCTGGACGGCAGATCATCGCGTGATCGACGGTGTCACAATGGCTAGCTTCTCCAACCTGTGGAAGCAGTACCTGGAGAACCCGAACCTGCTAATGCTGGGCGCCAAGTGAGATGGCACGGGTGCATAGCACCCGCTTCTCACCGCACGTAGACTACATTCCCAACACCCAATGTGCCGATATTGCATTTACTAGTTGTTTAAGGCTTATATTATCTCACATACTGTGCGAATTCTAACGACTGCCGGTGAGGGGGAGGTACTCCATTGAATGGTGTATCGAGCAGAGCTCAAACCAAGAAATTCCGTTCCGAAACGCTGTGGTGGTACGTGTGCCGGTATGTTTCATATATGCTAGAGTTGCGAGTTAGTATCGTGTTTTTTTTCTCCCTCGGACCAAGTCAATAAACGTTAACGTCCAACGACGTAACAACGCGTTTGCATTGTACTGCTCGGGATCCGGTTTATTTTATGTTTCCAGCACATTCCGCCCTAACCCGCGTAGGCATGTATATCCTTACCAATAATCTTCACGATACTTTGATAGTTCATCCGCGGTTTAAATCTGCTAAAAATGTTCCGCACCTCGTTGACCATGTTGGTAACAGCCTGATCACCCTTGATCTGTGGTAGGCACGCCTCAAAGTAGCCGGCCAGCATCGGTGCGTAGTACTCGTTCTGCTTCTCCCATTTGAATTGTTTCACCAGAAAGTAGGCAGTTTTGCGGAACATACGTGCCTTCGCCATCGGGCGATAAACCGTACAGAGCGCCTCCATCATCTTCCACGAGTTGAACTTGCGCATATCGGCTGCCGTCACGTTGAACATTGGTTCGAACAGCAAATCAAACAGCTCGGGATAGTTGCGATCGAGCAGGATGAGATCGTACCGTCCGACACCGGTTAGTAGCGCACTGCGGAAGTAGGCAGCTGCACCGTCGATCATCGTCGTGTATAGTGCTGCTACGTCGCCTTCGTCCAGTGCCGTCTTGCCGTCGATATCGAACACCACGTGTCGGGCATCTTGAGCAAACATGGCACCCAGGTACGATTCGTAGTCTTTGTGCTCGACCATGCGCTTCTTTAGGTAGCGATAGAACGCGAGACGTTCCTGCCGGGCCGGGAGGGCACGTATGAACGCGAGCAGATTCTCGATGTGTTGCGGGTGTCGTCGTGAGTTTTGGTAGATTCGATCCACTATCTCCGGTGACCGATCCCACGCACCGAGCATGAGATACTGTGCCATACCTTCCGATATGCGGCCGGCCTCAATAGCTGTCACTAGCACTCGCATACGTAGCTCAACCATGTCATTATTGCTACTATTAAGTAAAGGTGAGTTTAGCAAGATAGGTAAACCGGCGGTGAACGCACGCATCCCGTCCCATATCGGGTCCGTTGCATCCACCTGCTTCATGATGTGGGTGCGAACAGCTTCAACCACTTGTTTAATTTTTTCCCCATCCTCTTGTCGCTTACGGTGGCAGGTCGCATGCAAATCCGCCGGGACGACACTCGTTCCATCAACCACACCCGGTGGGATGGCACAGTATGTACTCGCAGCTGTGTCAAAGTATGCACCAGCGAGCGCTGCTTCGATAACTACTAGCAGCAGTAGACAACTCACCACAGGTCGGTAGTAAACCATCGTTACTTTGCTGGATACGCTGCCGGACATACAAACCTTCTTTATATAAGGGGAATATATTGTAGCAGCAGTTGTTTGAGCATTTTTTCGATGCAATGACAGGAAAGCAAGCAAACCAATTAATTAATAGCTTGGAGATGTTTGCAAAGATGCAGCTGGTTAAATGAAACGGTGTGTGATGAGTTCTTTCGTTTAAACGAATCAGTTCCCAAATGCTTAGCATTCGTATAAAGTTTATATTTATATATATTTTAATCGCTACTTACACAGATTTCAACAATTTGAACTAGTATTTTGATGTGAAAATAATGTTGTCACTATCTTTGTTTTATCAACAAATAAGTGAGTTTCTAGTTTGCAGATAATGAATAATATCTGCTGATAGGTAATATCCTTTTCAACCGCTTTTCTTCAACAAAAACCGAACAACAAACTGTCGTTTTGAACATCACGCTAGCAAGAACCGAACAGCTGACAGGCGCCGTCGTGCATGTGTGTGTTATTTACCCTGTCGATCGTTCCACTCTCTCCGCAGCTGTTTGTGTTCCTGCCATCAGGGTGTACGGTTGTGGTGGGCACTCAGAATAGGAACTATGTGGTTCCGATTCCGGAATCGATTCTGATTACATGTATTTTAGGCATTCAGGGTGATGCGGCGATGAAAGTGTTAACAAACGTTCGCTAAATTTTAAATACTTTTCTTAAATCAAATCAATTTTTTTTTCATTTAATCAAGGAATCTTAGTGTCCTAGTTGCAGACACCCGTTGCCTTGATGATTCCAATTCCGATTTCCGGAATCGATTCCGGAAAAACTCAATTTTGCCCACCTCTAGTTTACGGGCCTGCATATCTGTTTTTGTTGGATCTTTCTCCCTGTCCTGCTGCACTTTGCTGATTAACGCCTTCCATTTTAACTGACGATAACACATTCATCTGCTGCTTTCTGTTCACGGCGAAACGATTTCATAAAACACAGCAAGGTTCGATCGACGGGAAGGCGTTTCTCTCGAAAATATCAATTCGCATAAGCAATCAAAAGTTAAATCCAGGACAAGTGTTTAGGGGTAAGTGTTTTCTTCTGCTTTCTGTGTGCAAATGGCAAGGTGGTGACCACCGATGTGGGTTACACATTTTTCTATCGATTATTAAACGTATTGCTAGTGGTAGTAGTTCTTGTTTATCAGTATTGGGAAGTTGTATGTATGACAATCCAATTTTAGCTAAAACCATCCAATGGAGTGGTCCAATCACCAATTAAGCATCCCGGTGCGCTAAGCAATCGACGAGTTTTGTAAGGCAGCAGTAATGAAGTAAGTTTGTTTCACCCGCCCTAATATGATCACTAAGGAAACTCTCTAATGTGTTCTTCCTTGTTTTCTGCAGTATCCCACTGTAAGCAATACGCCGCACACCACTCACGTAATGGATAACACCTTCGACATGCACGACAAAGAGTCCGCAACGTCATCGTCCGGTGCCTTCCTTCTACCGACGGACGGTGAAATCCTCGAAGGGTTTCTCTGTCCGATCTGCAAGCGTGATCTCCGTACGCCGGAACGGCTGACGGTGCACGTCGAGCACGAACATTCCGAGGAGCAGGATCTGCTCAAATCGCTGAAGGAAATATTCAGCATCGCTCGGCAGGGGATACTGCTGAAGGGTAAGAAGAAACCATCCCAGGTCGGTGGTAGCGATGGTGGGGGTGGTGAGCCGATGGCAGGAGCGCGTTTTGGTTCCGAAACGGGCGTCGCGTTTGGTAGTGCTGGCACGGCCAACAATCCTTTGCTGCAGCTGGGCAACCAGACGATCGGTTGCAGCTGTGAGCATATGGCCTACTTCAAGGCGGTGCGCAGCCCGCGCCTGGAACGGTACGCAGCCGAGACGAACAAACTGATCATCCGGCTGGACAAGCTGCTGGATGGGTTGCCGACCGAACCGGACCTGAAGAAGCGGCACGAACAGAGCAAGGTACCGTGGATCGACGGTAAGCTGGTGAGGCTCTGTCCAACGTGTGCGAAGAGTTTCGGTATAACGCGCCGACAGCATCACTGCCGCGTATGCGGCTCGGTCATGTGCGATAACTGTTCACGCTATCTGACCCTTGAGGAAGCAGGCCGTCTGGTGAACCCAACCACATTAAGCCCGAATTCTGGTGGGCCATTGCCACCCGAACCTCAATCAGATGCACCGGTGAACGAGTCGAGCCACTTTCGGATGTGCGAACACTGTATGCGGCTGTTGCTGGTCCGGATGGAGACACAAGATTGGAAGCGTGAACGTCCACTGGTGAGACAGTTTTATGAAACGCTGCGAAAGGAGCGGATGGACATTGAGCCGCACATTGAGATGTACCGGCGTATACTGGACAGTCTGTACGAGGGTGACGTCATCTATCGCCTGTCAGATGCATCGACGCTGAGGGAAAAGATTGGCCGTTCGGCGGAAAAGTTAGACAACGTCAGTAAGAGCCTTCAAACGCTACGTTCTACCGTCGGTAGTCGGGAGGACGCCCTTAAGAAGGCTATTCGGCTCGGTTCCATCTCGTACATCAAGGAGCGGATGCTCTCGATTCCACCGCTACCGGTAGAGGAAGAGATCAAGAGGATTCAGCAGCGTAAAAGGCAGGAAACGGAACGACGTCTGGAACGTGAGCGCCTGTTAGCACTGGAAGCGTTCGAACGGTTAGAGCTACAGTCGGGTGGCAGTGCGGATTACGGTGCGGACCGTCAGAATGGAAGTTCCTCCAGCTCGAGCACCACATCTACGGCGGAAATGACGAACGGTCGGTACGGTGCGGCCGTCTCGACGATGGATAACTGGACCGGTACTCAAACCGGTCCGTCCAACACCACATCCGATCCGCTGATCGATCAGATCAACATCGTGAAGGGGTATATACGGCAGGCTCGTGCAGCACTCCGCTTCGAGGAGGTTGCCACGCTCGAGCGCAATTTAAGCGAGCTAACGCAAGAGTTCTACTACCGGCAGCGGTTGGACACCGACACCAAACCACCGGAACCCCAATGAGAGGGAGAGATACGGTTGCTCGTGCTTTGTTTATTTATTCCTCTAATAAAACAATATATTAATATATGAATTCAAAAACACAAACCGATCGTCTACCTGAAACTGCTACTGGAACAGAACTCTAAATGTCATCAAAATCCAACAAACCAGAATTCAACACCTTCCTATCGGTGTAGAACGAAGTTTTATTCGAGATTCCATTCTTTTTTTACTGTCACCATGTGCGCGCTTCGCGTCCTCTCTTGTAAAAAGAGCTACTATTCGTAAGAATAATTATAATTCAAGTCCTTCCAACAGAGTTCGAGAACAAACAAAAATAGAAAATGTTAATTAGAACAATGCAACAAAACTAATTTCGCGATTACCAAAGAGTAAAGTTCAATGTCTACCTAACCCACCGTTATCATAACTAAAGCGCAAAAATTCGTAATTTTTGCTATTACTACCATCACCTCCTCTTTCACTAGGCTTCACAGTTTCGAGCGCGTCCTGGTTTTTGAACGCCAGAACACGATGGCTTTGAGCTTGTGTTTTTTTTTTTCATCGTCCATCTACACTGCAGACTCTTCACTGGACGCCACTGAAGGGTGTGTGCGAGTCGAGACGGCGAACAAAAAGAAAATGAAAGCTTTTACTGTCCGGAAGCCATTAAAACAATAGCAAAGCCATTTTGTTAGCTAGCCATTTTTTTGTACCATAATGCCATAATCGTCCTTGTGTGTCCTGTTGTCACTGTTCCTTTTTTTCATCCAAGCAGGTCATTGTGTCCGTGTCTCTGGGAAAACTCTGCTTCTGCTAGTTCCACACGCAGCTCGTCCGCTCTTTTACTTGAGACCGTGCTGGTCGATCAACTGCTGCACTTTTGCTACGTACGCTTGTTTGGCGTCGTCCTGAGACATGCCCTTGCGTCCATTCCACGCTTCCCACTTGGATTTGCCCTTAAAATCTAAGAAGCCTGGCTTCTCCGTGTTACAGTCACCGACTGTAGACTGTTTGTACAAACCGTAGATCTCCAGCAGATCGGCATCGGCGGGTGTTGCGTTGAGGTTTTTCACGTTCTCCACCGCCGTATCGAAGTTCTGTCCGATGAACGAGATGGAAGGAAAGGAAAAGAAAAAAAAGTTCCATTAACATAATGGTACACCACTTCTCGACCCCTCTTCACAATTCTTCACCAGAATAGGTAACGTGCTTGGCTAACCTATAAATTTCACTAGCCGGCTATTGTATCTCTTGTGAAGCAACTTACCTCCTGTAGTGACATTTTTTTAAATTTATTGTTTTTATACGCGATGTGAAATGTGTCGTTTAGAACGCTCAAAACCGCGTGCCTTTTGAGGAGAACAACGATTGCAAAATGAAACAAAACTGGTTGTCTAGATATGTGCCTGCCCGAACAGGTGCAAGCTTACGTAGTAAAATGGCGCATAGTTTGCTCTTTTTCATTGCGGCGAAAGAGCGAGATGCAAATGTACGACAGAGGGCGACCACACGGTACAATTTGCGAAACAACTTTTCAAATGTATAATTTTATTTCCAAATCTGTTCAATTTGTACTTCAACTGTGCACCGTATCGATGCTACATGTCTTCAAGAAGAATCTATTTTTGACAAAACTTAAAAAAAATGTTTTTGTTCATTTTTAAAATGTTAATCAACTTTTACATACAAAAGCTGGAACAAAACGCATTCTGACCGAACAGTGTGTCCACTTTTGTTCAATGTGCAGCTTCAATTTCAGCATATGTGCTGCAGATTGATTGAGCTATGAATGTGTTGAATGATTGTTTTTTTTTTTTTTTTTTGAAAATGAACATGAAATGTAACAGATAATTTTACACAAAAAGGTGCGATTTATTTTCTACGGTTACTTTTGCGTACATCTAGCAACAGTTGTAGCGTATTTGGCCAACGTGCTAACAGGCTGCTCGTGTAACCATGGCAACAGCTGTCAAAGTAAAATGTGAACGCAACAAAAAATCGTTGTATCTTTTAATGGACGTACATTTCATTCCGTTTATTACTTTCTAGTGTTAAAGTAAATTATTTTCTAATGACGACATTGTTTTCTTTAGAATGTACTGTTTTAGTTGGAGAAATGTAATCAACATTCTTGAAATGTTTCTTTTTTTTTCGTTTACAGGTTTTACAAACGATTGGCGTCCGCAGTAACAAAGTCGTCATGCTTTCTCGCTCTGCCTAACTTACGATCAAACCTGCCAAAGTGAGGAAGAACGACGTGTGTATGTGTGAGAAAGAGAAGTAAATATTGTGCCACTCACGCGCTGCTGTCAAAATCAGCTGCCAAAACAGACAAACATCGCGTTCGTTGTTTCCACCCGCCGTGCTCGCATGACGAGCCGTGATGAACACGCAACTAGTGGACGAGACTTTGACCCCGACCACCGGATCAGGTTTAATTGAAGTTAACTAAGCCACGGAACGACATCCCGTTTGCCAGTACCATGCAGCGTAACGTGCAAACGATTAGGCGCATCAATGTGCTGCGTCGTATCTTGGCCCACCAGCAACCGACATTGGCCGAAAGTACCGGCGTGTCGTGGAACCGTAACTACACATCCAGCACCACCGGTGGTACCATCACGATAGACGACGTGGAGAAAGAGATTGACGTACCATTGCGCCCGGAACTGGTTCCCAATGGGTACGGTATGTGTGTTTTGCAAAGTTAGTGGAAGATTCGTGTGCTGATACGTTACCTTTATTGCAGTTAGCGTCAGTGACACGGGTGAGGCGTCCCTGTCCCAAACGCGGCTGCACCATTTGCGATGGATGCTGCAGAAGGATAAGCTCGGCCAGGACATACTGCTGCTCGGGCGGCCCGGTGGTTTGCGGCGGCGTATCGTGATGCAGTACTCGGAGCTAACGCGTCGCGAGGTCGAATACATACTGCTGAACCGTGACACGACCGAGAGCGACCTGAAGCAGCGCCGTGAAATACTAGATGGGACCGCCTCCTACCACAACCAGAGCGCGGTCCGTGCCGCCATCGAGGGCCGCATACTGCTGATCGAGGGTGTGGAAAAAACCGAACGGAATGTGTTGCCGATTCTGAACAATCTGCTGGAAAATCGGGAAATGCATCTGGAGGATGGAAGGTTTTTGATAGCGGCTAAAAACTATGACGGCTTGTTGGAGGTTAGTGTAGTGAAGTTGGGAAAGATGTTGGGTGTTTGTAAACGATGGGACACTATGACAGCGAACTTTCTCTTAATTGCAGCGTTTCAGTCGCGATCAGCTTGACCAATGGGGTTTGGTACGTGTGTCGGAGAAGTTCCGTGTCATTGCACTGGGACTGCCGGTGCCACGGTATCGAGGTTCACCACTCGATCCACCGCTACGTTCCCGCTTTCAGGCACGCGACATTGCTGAGCTACCTTACGTGGAGGTGCTGACGGAGGCGAAACTCCTTGCCGGCCCTCTAGACCATCCGGACGTCCTGACAAAGCTCGTATCGTTCGCATTCGGCATACAGTCCGCCTCGGCACTGCTGCCTGATTTCCCCATCGATAATCTACGTTACGCTGGACGGCTGCTGCGCAACAACGCTTCATTAACCGAACAGGAGCTACTCCGACGGTTCTACCCGTACCCGGTGTTTCTCGAAAAGGAAGGCAGCTCGTATGTGACGGGGCTGATGGAATCGCTTGGATTCACCGGTGAAAGCGATGCGTCCAATCCGATGACAGTTGAGGGTGTTAGCAAAGCAGACAACGAGCAGCTAACCGTACGATTGCGATCGTCCACCACGACGGCGGAGTTCCAACTTCCTCAAGGCAACACTAGCCCGCTCGAAGACAAAAGGCAGCAGTTTATACCAACCTCCTATCAGAATGGTTTGCTCGCGGAACTGCTGCAAACTATTGCCGTCGGCGATCTGTGTCTCGTTGGTCCAAAAGGATGCGGCAAATCAATTTTGGCCGAACAGTTGTGTCACCTGCTGAACAATCAGCACATGGAGGCGATGGTTCTCTACCAGGATATGACGGCACGAGATCTGTTGCAGAAGCGTACGACGCGGCTTAATGGTGACACCGTCTGGCAGGATTCGCCATTACTGCTGGCCGCCCTTGCTGGGCATGCGATCGTTCTTGACGGTGTTCATCGGTTGCATCACAGTACGCTCGGTATTCTACACCGATTGGTGCACGATCGCGAACTGCAACTGTACGATGGTAGGCGACTCCTGTCACACGACCGGTACGATCGGCTTCAGGCAGCCCAACCCGATCTAGACCTTACCGCAAAGGGGATTTTACGCATCCATCCAGGCTTTCGCATAATAGCACTAGCTGAACCGGCACGAGGTGTTGGTGGAACGGCCGGTTCCGCCGTACCAGCCCGATCCGGTCCATCCTCCGCATGGATCAGTGCGGAAACACTCAGCATGTTTCTGTTCCACGAAGTGCGTGGATTGAGCGAACGCGAGGAACGGCACGTACTGGACACACTGTACGGTCCGATCAGCGATACGATGGAGCAGATACTGCGCGTCGCTCACCATCTCCGAACATCCGCCGATCCGGTACAGCAAACCCTCGCCGGGAACCTTTCCACCCGGCAGCTACTGCGCATCGCACGCCGCTTGCACCAGTACGGAGCGGATCGTAATGCAGCGGATATATTGCATGCCACCTTCCTGAGCAAGTTTATGCCTAGTTTGCCCCGCAATGTGCTCGATTCCGCAATGCGACGCTATCTGCCCAACTACACGGGTTTGGCTGGTGGAGAGATGGAGAACGCAAGAGACCCGATCAAGGTGGAGCAAACGGACGAGTTGGTGCGGATTGGCCGCACCAGTGTGCCACGGTATCGCACCGAAGCTGTCACCAAGATACCGGACATTGTGTTCTACGATGTGCCTCAGCATCTACGGTTAATGGAGCGTCTGTTGCAGGACTTTCTGCTCGGCGAACATCTGCTCCTGGTTGGCAATCAGGGTGTCGGGAAGAACAAGATCGTGGACCGGTTGTTGCAGCTGATGGGACGACCGCGGGAGTACATTCAGCTGCACCGTGACACGACGGTACAGTCACTCACACTGCAAGCCACGGTACGCGATGGAAGGATTGAGTACGAAGATTCGCCACTGGTGAAGGCGGTCCGCTATGGGCACGTGTTGGTAGTGGATGAAGCCGATAAGGCCCCGGTACACGTGACATGCATCCTCAAGACACTCGTCGAGAACGGTGAGATGTTACTGTCGGACGGCAGGAAGATTTGCCCACCAACCACATCCGGAACCGCTGCGGAAGGTTTCCTACCGACCCATCCCGACTTCCGGATGGTTGTGCTCGCGAACCGACCCGGATTCCCGTTCCTCGGGAACGATTTCTTCGCCGCGTTGGGTGATTTGTTTGCGTGCCATGCGGTAGATAATCCGCTGCCAGAGTCGGAGATGTTTTTGCTGCAGCAGTACGGCCCATCGGTGCCGGTGGCTACGATCCGCCGGTTGGTGGATGCGTTCGCGGAGTTGCGCGAGATGGCGGATGCGGGCACACTGCACTATCCCTATTCGACACGCGAAGTCGTTGCGATCGTACGCCATCTGGAGCGTTTCCCGACCGATGCGCTGGCGGAAGTGATTGGCAATGTGCTGGATTACGATCGGTACGCGCCGGAAACGCTCGACCAGGTAACGGCGGTACTGTTGCGCCATGGGTTACCGATTGGGGAGTACGCGGAGGGTTGTGAGGCGCTGGCGGCGATGAGACGCGAACGCCAGCTCCAGCTGACGGTGCGCAGCCATAGCGGGAAGGATGTGTCCGCGCCGAAGCACGGTAAGGTGGACCCGAACAATGATCCGCACGTCGGTGGAAATACGTGGGCTGGTGGTACCGGCGGTCGGGATACGGCTGGGCTCGGCGGGAAGGGTGGACCGTACCGGTTGGATGCCGGACACAAGGTACACCAGTTGTCCGACGCGGAAAAGGACGATATACCGGAAGCGGTCAAACAGGCAGCTCGTGAGATGAACCGGAAGGCGTTCGAAGCGAAGTTGCGTGAAATACAGATGAGCCCGTACGAGCACGGGGTGTACGAACAGTATGCGGAACCGGTACGTCGACAGGTACAGCAGCTTCGGATCACGCTGCAGGCGTTACAGGCGCGGGCACGGGAACGCCAGTGGCAGAAGCATCGCAGTGCAGGGGAGCTGGATGACACGAAGCTGGTGGAGGGATTGACGGGTGAGCGGGCGATATACAAACAGCGAGCCGAGCAAGACCCGGAACCGGGCCAACCACAGGAAAAACCCAAACGCCTCAAGCTGGTTGTGGACGTGTCAGGATCGATGTACCGGTTCAACGGGTACGATGGACGGCTGGACCGTGAGCTGGAAGCGACCGTGATGGTGATGGAAGCGTTCGACGGGTTCGAGGGCAAGATACGGTACGACATCGTAGGACACAGTGGCGAAGCCGTTGCAGTCCCGTTCGTGCACGAAAACAACCCACCGAAGGATGCGAAACGACGCCTGGAAACGATCAAGATGATGCACGCACATTCGCAGTTCTGCTGGAGCGGTGACCACACGCTTGCCGCGACCGAGCAGGCAGTCGATGAGCTGGCCAAGGAGGACTGCGACGAAGCGATCGTGATCGTGCTGAGTGACGCTAACCTTGCCCGGTACGGCATTACGCCGCGGAAGTTAAACACGGCACTGGCGCGCCAGTCACCGCGTGTCCAGGCGTACGTCATCTTCATCGGCAGCCTGGATGATGAGGCGAAGGTGGTGGCGGAAAATATGACCGCTGGCAAAGCGTTCGTCTGCATGGATCTGGACCAGCTGCCACAGATAATGCGTCAAATCTTTGCCGCCTCGTTGCTGCAGTAAAGCGTTTGCAATGGAGTGGTACTGTTCGGAAGCACGTCTGAATTCTTTTCCGGTTGCGATATCAGTACCTTTAAAGATTAATGTCGATTCTTCGGACGTAAACAAGGGTTTACCTCCATTTTATTCGAAACAAGAATTGGAATGGATTATTCCACTACATCTTTTAAAGAATGTAGCATTGGCTCCAACTCTACGTCCTTTATGTGTTTTCCACACAAAACAAAACAAAAACGAGAGGAACCTCCCGGAATGGTTCGTGTAGACAGTGAGTGTATAGAAATAGTTAGCGCAAATGGGGCACACCGGTATATGCACATACTTTTAACATTGTACCTTATCTACTTTAGTTACATAATGACGGGCGAAATAGACGGTTGTTTAGCTGTTGGTTATACGTTGTTGCGTAGATTATGAGTGTTTTTCTTTTATGGCGTTCCCATTCACATCATTTATTTACCAGAAGGGAGATGATATGCTGCATGTCGTTGACAAGATATTTGCCCATAATAACATTCCGTAAAGAACGCTAACCGAAGGTTTGCTTTAATTTTTGAGAACAAAATGAAAAATGATGGTCACTACTCCGGAGAAGTTGCGGATATCACATTGGACGGGAAGTAAGTCCACCGAGATTAAGGATTTATAGAAATGGAATGATATGCGATTAGCGGTCGACCGCGATTCAATTCAACAAGAAAATACGGAGCCGTTAATAACCAACGAATTTATTTACAAAGGAAAAAACACATTCAAAATAACCACTTGCTATAGAAGATATTACTACTCATAGCCATCAATCTTCAGTAACATTTATTGTTGCATTCTGTTTCATTTCGTACAGCCAGCACCGTTTCGCATTTAATTTCCCTTTTTGTTTTTGTTATGTTTGTTTGTTTTGTAAAATTTGTTTTGCTAAGCAAATTTAAACGCGCCACTTTAGATAACATTTGGGAAAGCAAACTGGTTAACCGAATTGTCTAGACGTTTTATATATTTATATTTCCTATTACATTAAATTCGTCTTTCCCATCCATCGTGGGTGGGTTGTGGGTTGCTTTTATACTAACAATAATTGGAGAAGGAAAAAAAGGAATACACAATAATGAAACAATATATAACAACAAAAAAATGTATCTATATAACCCGCTGAGCAAAAAACAGATGGATGACGATAGTGATTTTTTTTTATAATGTTGCTCGATTATCTCTGTCGCATCATCATGCGCTACTGTACAGCGGCTCAGCTTCAGTGGGCGTGTGTAGCGAGAACAACGTTAATACAGTTGCGTTGAGCAGATAAGCGTAAAATTAATATTGCTCTTAGATCGTGAACAGATATAACATAATACAAAAAAAACGGATAATTGTGAACGAATGGGGAAGGAAAGGAACACTTAGTTGGAAGGGAACATACACGCACACACACGTACCACCTTACATCCGCGCGTCCCGACAGATTCGCAGTGAAACACATCTCATTCCCTAGCTATGTACAGTTCACTTAACAATACGCGACAAATCGATACCCTTGTGGCAGGAGGACAAAACAAAAAGAAAAACTAAACAGGTGGTGGTGGTTGTTACTTTAAGCGGAACGAAACGAACAACTTAATCAGAAAATACTGTCTTGTGGGAAAATGATATGCCTCTATTGCGTTGTCCTTATCGAATTGCTCGAAGATTTGCCTAGCCAGAGCGTTTAAGCATCCATTTTTAAATCCAACAAGCCAATCGATTGATTCCTTCTTTTTGTGTGTGTGTAATACTTCCTTCCTTTGCGGTAAAACGATATATCGCGTGTGTGCGTGTCTGTCTGTGTCTATATTACAAAAGTGTTCCAATGTCGCACAATGGTCGTCGTTATTATTTAGGATATACATATAAATTACTACCGCGTTCCTACTAAATTACTACAACTCTTTCAAACTCACACTGTCTGTATCTCTGTCTGTCAGGTCCCGTCCGTCTGTTCGTTCGCTTCACTAAATGGCCAGGAGAAGCTCACCTGCCGCCCCAACGGTCTAAACGAACAGTAACCTGCCATTGGTACTGCTGGACGTGGTCATGTTCGACGATGCGGAGATCGGAATCGTTGGTGCAACACCGGCAGGTCCTCCACTGTGCGGATGGGTTGCCGCCGGTACAAGATTGGCCGTACCGTTTGCTAGCAGTACATTCTCCGGTACCGATACACCGCCACCATTAGCGTGCAGGGGTGCGTACGGATACCGTCGCCCATTACCATGGTTGGCCAGCGACGTAGGGCCCTTTGGATCAGGGCCCGTCTCCTTAGCAGTGAATGCGTAAGGTAGCAGCGTGTCCTGACGGCGGGCAAAGTACTTCGCCCGATTGTAACACAGCACACCGAGTATCGCCACCAACATGCCGAGCACATTAAGCCACGTTACCGGATTGCCCAGCACAAACAACGAGATGGCGATGACGAAGATACGTTTGCTAGCGCTTGCCACCGCATACGTTAGAGGCGTCACCAGAGACAGCACACTAAACGCTAGTATATTCTGTAGCCAGTTAAGCACACCGTCTGTAAACAACAGCGCAATCACCCGATAGTCACCCGTTACCTGCAAACCGAACAGAATACAAAACATTAATAGAGTAATTTTGGTGAACGAGGTTGTGTCGGAATTCGGATACGTTACGATGGATGGATGTTTCATCACATTAAACAGATCGACGTAGATCCACACCGGTAGAAACATGAACAGCGCCAACCGGCCGAGTATGTGCAGCAGTCGTAGATGGTGAACGCCCGTCTCCTTTAGCACCTTCTTGGAGAAGATGTTCTGCAGCGAGAAGCCCATCGTCGCGATCAGTGCACTGATCAGCCCGATTACGTCGAACGACAGCTCGGTCAGTGTGGCAATGCCAACGCCAACGATGATCGGCATCAGCGACAGATAAACGGCTTTGGTTTGCCGTTCGCGCATTATAATGCGCGACAGTATTACGGTGAACAGCGGCATCGTGGCTTTCACTGTTGAGCAACAAGAACGTCATCCGTGTGTTAGTTGACAATTTCGATTATTTCTCGTTTGATTGCTTGGAGTGTTGTTGGATTGATTGCTGTTTTATGCTGGCTTACTAGTCCGATCGACTAGGTCTTGCGGTCGTTTGATTGTAGCTCGCCAAACAACACTGCAAAAACAAAAACAAACAAACAAACAAACTAACTTACCTGTATGGGCGTACGAAACCGGCACCTTCCAGATGGAAATGTGTGACGTGACGGAGGCTAAAAATTTCCCCAACGCCAACGGCACGATGAAGGTGAAGTAGTAGCGCCAGGAAATGTCTACATACTTCCGGACGCCCCACAGATTGAAGAACGGCCCACTGTACACCGTAATGCTGGTCAGCTGTATCATCGTGACCGTCATCGGGTAGGGAAATTCGCTCAGTATCATCTTCCCGATTACGTTGTTGCTGCTCGACACGATGTACCACAGGATGCAGAGAAACACGATGGTTAACGTTTGGCGCATACCACCGTCGTGACCCGGTGCCGTACTGCCCGTCCCTCCCGCATATCCGCTGTCTAATAGTGGTGTGTTGCCACCACCGTTTCGATTGCCGCCACCAACACTGCGCAACCCGCTGACGAGCGTTCTGATCGGGCGCTTCAGCAGCATCGCCATGGTGAAAGGGAAAAACCGCACACGAACTGGACTGTGGTCCGCTGCTTTTGTATACGTCGACCTGAACGTGCGTTTGACAGACGTCGTTTTATTTTTACCCTCAAGGCAAAGGTAACCGACACGTTACCGCGCCCTCTGATACCCGTGTGAGCTGATTCGGTGATGTGCGGACAATGCCCACGGCTACAGACGCTCCGTATCACACCCTTGCATCGATTGCCTTCCGGTTACTGCTCGGTATCGATGCGTGGACGTTGTGCGGATTGTAAATGAGGTCCTGTACACACATCACACATCTTTCGGACGAAGCTAGTTGGTGGTTTCACGCGCACGGTAAGAGATGGGTCGCTTTCCTTTCCAAACCGGAAATGGTACTGCAAAACAACAAACAAAAAAACACCCGGATCTGTTGGTGGTGTGGTATCTGCAATCTGCAATCAATGGTGGCGCTTCAAACCGTAGCAAACACACTAGAGCACCTTTCGCTACGTACGTTACCTTCGGCCCGATATGTGTCCACGAAGCATCCACTGGCGTTTACATTGACCACGTCTTACGCTATCGGTGCGCTCGTGTGCGTTTCATCCGCTATACGCGTGCGATAGTGTGAGTGTACGGTGAGCCGTCAAAAGCCAGCTGTGTTTTGCGTTGGCTGTTTCGTTGCCAGAGCAAGAGAGCGCTAAACTGTTGACAACACACAGCTGGCTGTCAAACCGCAGTTGAGTGACGTTTCGTCAAATGCATTGTAAACATTCGTGGAAAGCAGGACCCTTTTTTTCGAAACAAGTAGTAAAAATATGCACAAACACGTGCAGGGAAACAAAGTTTAATCTTTAAGAAGTGCCTTTAACATTCACACGCTTTGTGAAACGTTTTGAAAACAGTGTGAAAGCTAGCGGCAGAAATGTGAGTTCTTTTCATATTTGAAACAACGGTTGACCGCTGAAGACTTCATTTCGTGGAATGTATTTTCATTAATTCACAATCACAAACATTGAAACCATCTTGCTTCTTAGATAGCAAGTGGTGTTTTCTTTTGGCACCGGGAACAAGAAAAGCATTTTACCGCTAGTCAGGAACGAGATAACGATGAAGCAATAAACGGCACCGGTATTAAGAGTAAAACAAACAATCAACCGCTAAATGCTCGCGTGTGATAGAAAACCGCTTGTTCGCATTATTCCTAATCAGCATTGACTAATCCTTGCGAAGAAACGAGGTACCGCGTGTGCTTCCTATTTTGACTTGCTAACTTTGAAGGCGCGCATTACCTGTTCGTCCCTTATCAGAACCTGAATTTTCTGCAGCGCTAGTATCAAGCTGATGAAATTGACCGCGTACGTGGTTACGCACACGATGCACATATCCTCCAGGACGTAGTAGAGCAGGTACGCCAGGTACAGCGACAGACAGTTGGAGAGCAGTATCAGGTAGCTGTTGAGCCGGGAGATGATCAAATGATCGCTGAAGCTGAATGCCGCCACGATGAAGTAGTAAAAGATGCCGTAGAACCCGTTCGGTACGTTCAGGTGTGAGTCGTCGCCCAGAACCGGTCCGATAATGCCAAATCCGCGCCCATACCTAATAGGGAAGTAACGATGGAAAGGAAGACATTTTCATTAGTTCACCTTGCAACGGCATGGAGGAGAGGTTTTAGAAATCGGCCAGTGCTGGGTTCGAATCCTAACTGAAGCGAGAGAAAGGTTATAAGTGAACCAGTGATTACGGGTTTGCCAGTGTCAAGATGCTAATTTTTGCAATCACAACTCCACACAAATCCAAAAGGGGTTTAACGAGGCTACTCTTTTGAACATGCACTGAATGCACATTCGCGTGCTTTTATCCATATGCATTTTTATTAGCCGTTTGTGTATTCTCACATTCTTCCATTTTCTCTACGCTTTTTTTTTAATATTTTGCAACTTTATGTGTTGCTTTTGTTTCTTCGTGTTCCAGTAGTAAAGCTACCAGTGTGCGATACATTATGCAGGCGATAAAATTTATTGGCTCTGAACGCCAAATCCTTAACATTCGCAACTCGTATATGAGCGGCAGAGCAGTTGTATGCAAATGATGTTGTTGATTAGCCATGATTATTTGCCTTGCTCGGGTGATCGCGGTCGATTCACCGGTCGGCAATCGATTTATTGTTTTATGTCCCATAAAAACTCACCAATCTCCAGTGATATCAATTTGGGCCGGTATTGGGAACATGAGCCGGTTCCTTTATCTGTTTCGTCGTACCGTACGTTTGCCTACCTTGAGGTGAACACCTTTGTGCAGCTGATGCGTTCGCTGATGTCGCACATCGCTCTGTAGGAACGGTCATGTTCAGCACGCAGCTCAACGTAGGATGTGTACAGCGATAGCAGGAAGCCACACACGCTCAGCCCAACCAGCCCCACCGTGTACGAACACTTGCAGTTACCCGTGAAGATGGTCATCCTGGTGGCCGGCTTTTGCAGCTGTAAATTTGAACGCTGGCACGAATCAATCACTCTCCGTCAGGTTGCAATATGGACGTAATGGTTTGTCGTATTACACGCATCTAGCAGTATTAGCGGCAGCAAGTGTAGCTCTAAAACGAAAAGAACGGAACAAAACAACCAAAGCACCCGCTCTTACTGCCCAATCGATACTTTTGTACGTTGCGGATCTTTATAGTGATAACACGGCCGAAATGCTGCTCTCCACAGCTGACGTTTGACGAGACATGTATTCATGCGACTTTGACATCAAAAGGTCAAGTAAACAAAAGCGCTACGAATTTGTAGTTGTGTGGGTGCACATGAGTTTAAAGTATTTGGATGTAACAATTTTCTTGTTGACATTTTTACAACTTTATTCGTTTCGTGCTGTTTCGCTGACTGTTTGAGTTGATTTGCCTATTTTTTTGTTTCAATTTCATTTTTAGTTCATTTTCTGTTTTCATTTAATTTCTTTTGAAAGTTCAATTCCACGTTAAGATGTTTTTTTTTTATTTATGAACATTTGTTGAACAAATTCTCTGGAACAACAAAGAGAAGTTTCCACGTTACGCTTATCGTTTATCGGCACACAGTGTCAGTGTCCCGATAGCAGGAAAAAAAATCTGCACAGAGCCGCCAACCTGAGCAGGTGGAAAAGCCCTTTTTCACGCATTGTTAAGAGCACCGTATCAAGAAGCATGAAGAGCACGCAATATAAACAAAGAAAGCAAAAGCATAACAACAAACCAACTGTCAAACGGGAAGCATAAATTTGAGATGCAAAGGTGTTATGTACCGTTAAACGATTAACGACGATTTTACGGTACAAATTGCTGGCGACATTGATTTTATTGATCAAAATAGATTGTTTAGTGGAGCATTTATTTTCGCAATATTCTTCTCATCCTCCTAATTGCATTTGCAGAAATCAAGCCGATTTTGAAACACTCCCCGTAGAATTGGAACGTTTCTTCTGTGTTTTGGGGTTTTTATCACATTACAGACATGATTTTACACAATCATCCTAGATTATTATCAAAATCAAGTCTGAACCCTATTTGTCTTGAAATTTTCACAATTAGAAACGTTTTGCGATGAATCAAATAAGAATTAAACGTACGAATTGCCGGTTGTCAGGATTCAAATTGAAAATTGAATATTTGGGAATGCGCTGCGCTGTAACAGAGGGAGTGCAACAATATAAAGAAACAAAGAGACGAGATAGAGAGAGAAAGAGAGAGAGAGTAATTGAATAAAAACCCGCACTCAAGTAACTCATGCTAGAAAGAGGGCAATACGTTATAGTGGTCTTTCTCGCTCGTTGAAATTTTGAATTTGCGCGCGCGCACCTTTGTGTGCGTGACAGTTCGATCTCGCTCACTCCACCTGCTCACGGTTACACTCTTCTGTCGCGTTTCCTTCACACACACGTGCTTTCTCTCTCACACGCGTTGTATTGATCGTTCTTCCAGCGTGCTCGAAATTGATTAGGCGCTCACCGTACCAAACCGCGCTGTGTGTTTTTGAGAATATGGTGGCGCTGAGCGGTCGCTCACCGTTTTTCATGTGCGCTCATGGCTGCCAACCTAACAACGCTGAACGGCTGACCGCTCAGTAAGCGACCGTACTGGAGCGCAGCAGTAGCGCAGAGCAACGGAGCAGCAGCAGCAGCAGCAGCAGCAGCAGCGGTAGCAAATAGTAGCAACAGCAGCAGCAACAGCAACCAACACTGTCCCGGAGTGCTGAAAACGAAAGGTTGTGAAAAATGCCGTTTTTGCCAACGTATTAAAACACACAGTTTCCAGTGCAAAGCGTATGCGGGAGAAAAGTGTTTCCCAACTGTTTGCGTTACGGTGTTCGTGCGTGTTGATGGTGAACGGTGAACGGTTTTCTTTTTCCATTCTGGCATCACGGTGCGAGTTTCTTGTTCGTCCGAAGGGAAGATGTGCGTGCGTGCGTGTGTGTGTGGGAAGAGGAGGGAAGAGTAGAAAAAAAAGAGTGCCTTAGCGTGAGGGAGACCGGGCGAATCGATTGCGCGCGTACATAGCAAGTGCGAAAGAAAGAGAAGAAAGCACGCACACACATACACACACGCGCGCGCATACACACGGTACAAAGTTGCTGCAGTATATACCTTCATCAACCCGTGCCGCCGCAAATGAATCCGAAACAGTCCGGCATCCTATTTTCCCTGCCGCTTCGCACGTGGAGCGGGAAAGAGAGAGAGAGTGGAAAAGAGCAAGAGATAGAGACAACCATTCCTGGAAGCAGGCACAAACGGGCAAAAGGGAAAGAAGAAGTGAACGGCCAGGAAGAAGCGACCGTGTGGAAGAAAGGCAATGAGCTTTTGGTTTGGTTTGTGTGTGCATGGGAAGGGGAGGGGGGGATGAAAAGAGCAGAGCAGTGGGTAAGGGAAACACTATAAGCATACACCGCACAGAGGTCCCAGCGCAAACTTGGCGCCCTTCCATCCATTCCGTCCCTGTCCACTATCAAAAAAAAGGAAAAGAAAAACCCTTCACTCAACCCTTCCGCACAAATCTCCCTCCCACAGGCAGTAAGGAAACGCTTGTGAAAAATCGGTCGAAACAGGAAAGAAAAAATTGCCAAAAATTGTGGAAGAAACCAGCGCAGGATGTGAATGGAAAAACGCCCTTTATTCAACCACTACTCGCCAACCCCGGGCCATCTTGGTCTGTCTGCACAGAAAGCAGTGGGTGCACGGTGGTTCGGAAAAAGGAAATGACAGCGCGGTAGCAAGGGGCTGGTTGAGGGCTTTCTGTGGTTTTGTTTGTGTGTGTGTGTGTGTGTGGTGTGGTGGAAAATCAGTGCAGAAAACTCGAGCCACTTTTCTTCACTGTTTGTGTTGCGTGCGTGCCTGTGTGTGCGCGCGCGCGCACGCCTGTGTGTTTGTGTGTAGTATAGCATTTTTCCTCTTTTTTCCAAACGACCGTCGTGTGCGTGTGCGCACGCGCACTTTTCTCGCTGTGTGCGTGTGGCTGCGTTTGTGTGTTGGGTCGAGGGGGGTTCCTTTATTTTAGTTTTTTTTGTTGCTTGCTGGGAAAGAGGAGTGCGAAAAGGAAAACGTTTAGAAAACAGCCAGCCGGAAGGAACAATATGAATGCACACACATACGCATACATGTATTTACATATGCGGAAAATGGTTTTTTAGTACGGAAGAAGGTGGTTTGTTTTAACTTTCGGTGGGAAGCAAACAGTGTTTTTTGTTGTTGTTGTTGTTGGTGTTCGCATAATATTTGAAAGGATTTCGTTGTTTTCTTTTTTTCCCACTGTTCGTGAGGATATTCTGTTTCTTGCGTTTATGCTCGGCGGAAAACGAAAATCTTTTTTCCGTACCGTGTGGTAGAGGTGTGCGAGGATATTGGAACTCCCCACTTCCACCGGGGGTTATCCGCCTTTGCATCTCTTGTTTATTCGGAAACGGGACCGTCCCGTGACGTAAGATTGTGTGCGCGAAAAAGAAAACGGAAGTGTGCGTGCGTGTGCATGGTTTTTTTTTTTTGGTCTGTAACTGGTTCACCCCTGTGTGCGAAGTAAAGCGGCCAGTAGCACCAGAAACCAGGAACGATGAACCAAACATCGAAAACGTCCCGAGAAACAATCAACCACTGAACCTGATTTATTTTTTGTTGTGTTTTGTTTGCTGCATCAAATCACCATCATGTCCATTGCGTGGTTCTTCCTGTGCCTGTTCTTGCTCTTTCTCTCTCCGTGTGTGCGTGCGTTGTGTCCGTCCCGTAATGGAGTGTGTGCGTTGTGTGCATATGCATGTGCGCGCGCGCGCACGTTCGCCCGTGTACGTTCGCGTAATTGTACGTGTGTGTGTGTGTAACGACGGGGGGAGCGAGTTTGTGTGTTGTGCAAATCGCGTTCGGTGCGATCGACAGAACAACCCCGATTCCGTACCGTTTTCCGAGACCTTCCAAACCATTCCATCACCCGAGCGACGACCGGCCACGGTGCTTAAATACGGCAAGCGCAAGAATCGGGCAAAAGCGTCGTCGGGGCGCCGTAGGTCGTCCCCGGTAATGGGGGAACCGGGTTGGATTGGTGGTAATGGTCGCTGGTAAACGGACCCCGGGGAGCCCCGGGTGTGTAGTGGTGCGGAGCGGTACCGGCGGACAGGCGGAGAAGGAACCAAGCAGAAAAAAAAACCCGCAAGCAATCAAGCCATGTCAGCAAGCAACTGAACCTCGGGCACAAGTAAACGCCAAACGTACGGCGAACGGCACGGAACGCGGCAGCAAAAGGAACGAAAAAGCCCTCTTCAACCCTACCAACCAATGCAGGCAAAGAGCCCAGCCGCAACCGCACAACCAATAGCAAGCAGTACAACGGCAAAAGGAACAGCACGCTGGAGGCAGATATTTGCTTGTGAGTTGCACCTAGACGCTCGTTTATAACCATTGTAGTTCTTTATTTTTAAGGTTATAGTACACTTTGGTTTTGAATTCCTTGCCGGACATCGGGATGCATGTTTTTCTGGCGCAAATAGGGAAGAAGAGCGCAAGATGCCCTAGGTCCCGGTATCCAAGCCTCCTCCGCATTAGTCCGCACTGGAACAACACATGTCTCACATAAAGCGTTGAATAATGTCCAAACGAAATTCTTGCCTCCCTCCCACCTCCGTTTACACGGGACGGTTGGTGAGATCATGGTCCCCCCCGAGTCTGCCATGATCTTGTAAACTCCAGCAAATTATGCGCGTCCTGCATTCGCGCCCGCAACCAACCGTCCGGGAAGGGCGAGGGAGAGGTGTCTGTTGTTTTCTTTTAATTGCCACCAATATTTCCAAAACGAGCAGAAACAACTCGAGTTACGAAGGACACGTGACGGCGATCACCTATTACCTTCACCGCGTTGTTTACCATTGGCATCGGGTGTTGTCGGGAATGTTTTTTTTTTTGGTAGGAATATCCCGATGTTATCGTGTGGAGTTGGACGGACACGGGGTTTAGCTGGGAAGTAACACTTATTATTGGAGTTGAAGGGTAGTATCTTCAACTTGGGATGGATGACATCCCAGTAGGAATTAATATCTATGGTCTATGCATCTCAAAAGCACTGCTAAGTTGGCAGAGGAATGTATCAACTCTCCTGAATGTTTCATAGACTTGACAGATCAAAATCAGAACAAATCACAGTTTGTTCAATGCTGTGTCGTAGTGTGATCACCAAGGTATAGAAATATAGCTCCAATTTGAGTCAAAACCTACAGTTTATCACTTTCAATAGATGACTTAGTTTTGCTACTTGCTAAAATCCTCTCCGAATCCTAGCAAATTTGGGCTGTCTGTCAAGATCTCCTGAGGTTGTAGTGCTATAAATCAAGGGTCGACACATTCTTCTCGGAAGGGGCCAGACGGTTAAGAAATATCCGACACTGCGGGCCAGATACATTTTGTTTAAATTCTAAATACAAATATTCTAGTGTTAAGTAGAAATCCCGGTCAATGGACATTTCATTACGTTTCTATAGAATCATGCAACGTTACAGAATTTTGCGGAAAGCATTCTTCATGAATTTTTGGACCGATCCCATTTAAAAATAATTGAAATTTGTTGACACAGCTGGTGTGGATGTTCACGGGTAAAAATCTGGTGAAGAGATGCCCACCCCTGCTATACACGAAGAAGCATTTGTCTCATTACATCGAGAAGAAAACAATAATGACAAAAGGCAGATTTTTTTTTGCATAACTCATCGAAAAATTCCAGAACGCATCCAGTGAACTCATCCGCTACAGTTTACTCAAAATATCTTGCCTGCAAACATGCAAGACTATGCCCCCTCGAGAAGGGAAAGACAGAACTGAACAGAGGAAGCTTATTGTCTTTGGTTCTGCAATCTAAATAGTCGCAAGTCGAGTTACTGCTACCGTCGGGTTTATTCTGTAATCACATTGAGTGTTTGTTGGCCGATCCGCTCCCACTCATCTGCTTGGATCATCGCGCACCCAACATCTGTGAACGGGGGCCGTATTTATATAAACACACATTGATGGTTTACTCCATTCCGTGCAACACTAGTCCGGCACTCGTACGCGCTAGAATCACGCGAAAGAAACTGTGTTCAACGCTTCTTATCGGTTGTTTGTTTAGTTATGGCTGGTCAATCTTTAATGAAGTACAATAGTGATCGTTGTTTGTTGTGCCGAGCAAATGCATAATACAATTCAATTGTTATCGCTCATTAGCGTTTACCGTGGGGTCGTTGGTGTAATGGAGGTTAGGTAATAACAGTTCATAATATTTGTTTAATAGTTTGCTTAATAAAATTGTACATGCCTAACACTACGAGTCATTTTTGCTAGCGCACGAAACTTAGTGTGCTCGACAGGCACTCAATATCTGCCCATTTTTTTTGATGGATGGTACAAAATATTCGACCTTGAGAGAAGGACCGGATGTAAGGTTTGTGTCGATAGGTTCGATATTGATTACTTTAAACTCCTACCTTAAGCTCCACCCTTAAACCCGCGCCCGACCAGCAAACAAATTTAAATGACATAATGTTTAAAAATCGTTTTGGAGAATGTCTTAAAACGTCAAAAAATCTGCTCTTCTTTGTAATCATTTACCTGCCAGTGGATGCTATTTAAGGACATCTAGAAAAACTCACGACACCCACACAGATGTGTCCGTGTAGGAGTTTCTCTAACCTTGAAAATAAGGGAGATGCAGTTTTTTCTACATTTCTTTTTCTTCCTGTGCAGTTTCTGATCGTATGTTTCGCTATTCTCCCTCACCTGGTTGACTCGGACGCGGAGTGTGTGTGTGAGAGAGTGAGCAAGTACAAAAAAAAACAAACTGGAGAGAAAGTAGAGAAAGAACATGTCATTCTCTGGATTACACAATTGCAACATCGTATAGGATGGAATGCAGTGCCATTCCAATATTCGATGAATTCTTGTACGACCGTAGCTGAGGGAATGTTATACAAAAAAAAACTTTTCCTATCTTCCTGGAAATGAAATTTATTATCAATATTGGTGATGTTTTTTTGGCTATATATTTGCAATAAATTAAAATGTGACATTTATAACCCTAACGTCACCAAAGTCACCGTAAAGTGCCACTGCATGCATAAACACCTTTGTTTTCGTGTCCGTTTCTCCGTCTTTCTCTCTCTCTCTTTCTTTCTTACTATCTCTGGCTCTTATCCCCGTACGGAATGCGTGTTTGTCTGGCGAGCGAGCAGCAGATTTTGTAGAGCTATCATGTTCGAATTCTCATAAAAAAGGCGTTAAAAATATACTTCATCCACCGTTCGATGATCCCGATCGTGTGTGCGTGGTTGTGGTGGGTCAAATAGGCCGAACGGAAACATGCCTCAATTGCACGTTTTGGGGAGAATTTATTACTCTTGCACTCCCACCCTCGAACTCCTGCACATCCCATACTTAGCCATCATAAAAAAGAAAGAAACCGGGCATGAAAATCTGCTCCAGTACCGAAGTTGGTACCGACTCCGGGGCCAATCCGGTCACACATATACATCGGGAGTTGCCTTATACAGGGGTGAGGTTAAAATGTGTGATGTAAGCTTCAATTACCCCAATCGAAACTGCCAATATTGATACAGGTGCCATCGTGCGCGATACACTCAACAATCCATCCAGTGTCTTCGCCCGAGATACCTACGACGCTTTAATCCGCCTTAATCTCAGGCAAGATCATAAAAACGCACCTCTTTAAGATGCGTTCACGTTGTACCGTCCAGTGCAAATATGCTAATTCGATTGCAGCGTTAACTGCGCACGGGCAAACAGGCAATGGTGGGTCGTGTCTTCAGGTCGGCAAAAGATGTGTGTGACCTGATGTGGCAGAAGTGTGTTGTGATTTGTGAATTCCTGCAGTACAGGGGTTTGCAGATGATATCACCAAATGTATCGCATCGATAAAATCACAGTTTATGGCAAAATGGTTTGTTTTTGTTTTACAAGCTTCAGTTAACCGTTTCTGGTGCTTCGTAGGAATTCTAATTTATTTATATAAAAATCCATTTCATGAAGGCATAATTGCCATATTTCTTTCAAAAATAAACTTCCGCAAACGTATTTAAAAAATACTTTGTGTTGAAACTTGTCGCGTCATTAAGCTGTATATCATTTTTATTTGGAAAACAATACAATACAAGCTTATATTCCCCGATAAATTTTGCTTGTCATACTATGCTGAGAGCTGCAAAGCCTGCAAACGTCATTACGCATACGAAAAAAAACTATTCATAAAAACCGCTATACTTGCATAGTTTTACCCAGTCTTCGTTTTAAAATTCAATACATTGTGTAATATTGACGTTTGCAAATAATTAATCCGTCCAGTTTCGAACTTGGTGCTATAGCAATTGTGTTTTATTTCCCCACCCGGTTGTTCGGCAATTTCGCACGATCTTCCAATTAGTTTTGGCATTTTATTGCACGATTTTCCTATTCGGGTAGGTCTCTTGTTTTACGGTAATATAATAGGCACAACGGTGAAATAGATATTTAGCACGAAACTGCACACACAGAAAGCAATAAAAAAAGGGTAGAAGAGCAAAACACATAAGGCAGCACGGAAACAAAAACAGAACGCAACATAAACATAAACAACAGATCTCCACTGGGTGAACATCTTCTCGACTTTTACGACCCCTCAACCTGCTGATGCCCCTTCGAAATGCAAACCCCTTTCAGCTTCAAAGGCTCATAAATGGCTTTTGATTGTTTATTTATATTTATCTTTCTCCTGTCGCTGTGTGCTTTCTTTTCCTTTCTATTTTCGCCAAGACGCATTCTGCCCACTGTTTAACTCGTGGGGCTGTGGTTGAATTATTCTCAATTTTGTGTGTTTTTAATAATATTTGTTCGGCTGATTGTGCCTTTTTCCTTTTTTCTCTGCTGCTGAATGAAGTTCAATTTTAAGGGGCTTGAATTATAATAAACACATTAAATGTCCAGCTCGCAAAGCAGCAACTAAGAGAAAGAGTAACGTTTTGCAGGGTTACTTTCCATTTTTTTTTCACGGCGTTTAATTTGGGAATTCTACTAGCATTATTATTGTTCCGATATCCGATTGTAAACACATATCATTGACAAGAGCAACCGCTTATACGTCTCTCACACTATTTCACTTTGTATTCTAGTGTGTGAGTGTGTTGATTGTTTCATAAAAATTCTTGGAGGTTAACCCTCGGAGTAGTGTACATCGTACAAGAACGAATGGAATAAAAAAACACCCAACAAATCCCTTCATTAAATGAAAAAAACCCTACAGTAAATCTTGTGACAGATGCTTGCACGAGAGCGAGAGAGATTTTCCGAATCGAAGCCGTCACCGTTCCGACGAGAGCACAAGTGTGTGTCGGTCTCGCAAAGGGAAGCGTGCCGGCAAAGGGAACCACGACGAATGGGGAAGCGGTGTAGTGAAAAACCGAGTGTTAATAACCTTTTGTGTACGCGGCCACATCGTTACGAGTGTGTGCGTTTCCGTGCCGTGGTGTGCGTGCGTGTTCGTTCGCTGCATTCTCGTTCGCATCTCGGTTCGCCCCCGGTGTGGCTGCTTTAATCGGGGCGATGCGTTTTGTTGCGGATTGTGTGTAGCATGTTTAAGCCGGGACCCCTTTTGCCCCGTGGAGCCTTGCCTGGGTGTGTGTGAGGGAGGGGAGGGAAGGAGAAGAGAGGGTGGAAGCAGGGTAGGTTTTAGTTCTGCATGAGGGCATGTGAGCTAGTGTTAGTGGCGGTTCGCTGGCTGGTAGATTGCTTTTGCCTTGGGTCTTTCCCTTCTGGTCGATACATCACGGTGTGCTGCTGCACGGTGGGTTTTCCTTTGTTCCGGGTTGATGGTCCCGACGGTTTTATGCTCCGTTCTTGCCAAAAGCGAGAGTAGCAGTGAGAAGTGTGAGAAGCGAGAGAAACATTTTATCTTTCATTTGTAAAATTACAACGCACATTTTGCATTTGTAAAGGTTAATGTGCAAGGTTTCGAAAAATGAGGCATTTTTAAAAATTAAGATTTTAAGAAAAAATCTAAACCTTATCAATAAAATTAAAATAATACAGAATCGAAATGGTTAGTTCTAATTCGTTACAAACCCACTTTTCTCCCTCTCTCTCTCTCTTTCTCTTCTCTGCTACATACACGCACACACGTGTAGATGCGGCTAATTCCATGTGATCGACGAGAAAAAAAGGGCCTAAACTGTCTTTATTTACACCTTGTCGTTTCTGCGCCCATACTCACATCTGCTCACAATGTACCATAAGAATGGGCATGTTTTGCACTGGTATGTGTACGCGGCACAATCTCGGGCACGCTGTTTATCGCACGCTGGCTTTAACCAGGTGGCGCTTAGAGAAGGTAAGAGATGCAGTTTAAACGTGGATCGTGCTTCTCACTTCAACAGGCGCTCGCTAGCTCTCGATACCATCGCAGCTCTCTTGAAGGTAGCTGTAGTGCTGTGCACATTGGTTGAGGATGGATTTTGAAAAAATCTAGCAGTACGCTAGCGGGTGCTTATCCCTGCTGTCAAAGTAAGCTCATGTTGTTATTTACATTCCCTCTATTGACAGTGGTGCTTTTTTCTTCTTGGGGGCCATGTTAAGTGTATTACCACTATCCGTATTAAGCAGGGGATGTGAAGAGTAATCTTCGGCGTGAACACGTACAAAAGAATCCAAAAGAACGCAATAAAGCCAAAAAACTAGTATTGGAAATTACGGTAGCTTGCCCAGGGTTTATTTTGTATACATTTTGACGTGTAAATGATTAGTAGCTTCTTGCTTTCTACTGAACTGAAGGATTAGATGTATGGTTTGGTTTTTTATCAGCTCATAATATGTCAAAACTTCTTGCTCATACTTCCCATAAAGAATTGTAGGATAACCTGGTTCAAACATACAACTTGATATCTGTTTCATTATTTGACAGATGTTGTCTTGAAATTTCAGGTTCCTCACTTAACTCCCCAAGTCCTAGGGATATGCAGATAAGATTCTGTCGACGAACTAGGACTGAGGCTCAACAACATGAGAGCCGTCAAAGTGTCTCAGATAATTGAATCATAGATTGAAAGTTCATTCTTATTGAAATTTGGATCTTCAACCCAAGAGATGCACACTAGACACTGGTTCAGACGACCAGTTAGATGGTATTTAATTTCTTTTATTCCTAACTTTCTTTTGTATTGGAAACTTTACTCAGAGCCTTTTAGTTAGCAAGGGTACCATATAATTGCTGGTTCTGTCATATATTGTAAGCGCTTTCAATGCTTGTAAGCCAAATACCCCCTCGGAGAAGTCGTTCCAGGACTTCCTTTTCTTGAATATGCTCATTGTTCCGGAAGTCACATTCAGACACATTCCGATAAGATACACCTTAACACACGCTGTGTGTGTCGAATCGATAGCGATGCTGGTAGCAGATACCGTGCAGTCATCCTTCATCAGCCTCATCCTGTACACCGGGTATGCTCATGTTCCGCAAAAGAGCATTATGTGCCCGTCGCTTCTACTGGCCCGACCCGTCGTTGATAATGTACTGTTGGGCGAAACAAAACGAAAAAAGAACCTAAAAAAAAAGACAACAAAATGTCCGTAAGCGTTGGAGGGATGCACTTGCATCATCTCTCCTGTAACCGATTCACGGGGAAAGGAAACGTTATGGGCAAACATATAACCTGGAGCGTTGCCAGCCTCGAACACGCTCGTCAGTATGCAAATGAAATTATCATCCCTGATGCTCTCCGCCTGCCTGGAACATACTGTTTGTGTGCGTGTGTGCCTGTGTGCTTGGTTGAAAGAGTTTGGCCGAGCGACACGCAGGCGCACATCCCGTGACTTCTCGGCAACTTATCCCTTGGGTTTCCCCTTTTTTTATACCACGCACTTCTTCTTCTCGCTGCGGGACAAGTTGTCCGTTATTTTAGGTTATTTTTTGCACTGTAGGTTGCCGTTTTGTGGGTTGGTGAACTTTTTTTTCCTGGGCAAGGTGGTCTCAATCCATCACACACTCTAGTTGGGCTGTTTCTTAACACTAATCCGAGACGACATGCGTTGTAATCTTCTACAGTTTGTCATTAATATAGCACGTCGTATGAGTTCTGGTTTTTTTAACCCCCTTCCGGAGAGTGTGGACATTAAAGGGTATACTAGACTGTGCTATAGAAACCTCTTCGGTCTTCAGCAATAGTGCTAAAATGCGAATGCCAGCTTCCCAAGATTACCGATCTGGAAGATCCAATGTCCACATTCCGATCCTCATTAGTCAACAGCGAGAATAAAAGCTGAAGATATACACCCAATCCACTCTGGGCGAATGAATTCCCAAATTCAAATCAAGAATTCGAACAATGTGATGAGAGGGACGTAGGATGAGTTGCGAAACGTAGACAAACCACGCGGGAGGATAAATGTACGAAGAACGGAAATAAGCGAAGGTAGAACACAGCAGGTGAGTGTGTTCGCGTCTCGTCATCGAGGCCGGTATGTGTCTTCCCGTAAGTCCTGATCCGGACGTAAAGCCTTTCGAAGAAGTGGAGACGAAAATAATTACTAAGCGCAGCAGTCAACGAAAACAAAGCCCAAAATATAAAAAGACGAAGAGAAGAGTCTGGCAGAGCGGTACACTCGATCGGAGGCGAGGCGCGCTACACGCAAGCCTTTCATTGCTGGAAGAATTCGCCGATTAAGGGTGATAATAGGCAATGTGGGCGCGTGGTGGTGGTGGTGGTGGTGCAGGCAGAGTAGTTCTATTGGTTTTTCTCCGTTCCTTGCAATATATACCATCACCATCAAGGCACACATACTGCTGCCGACGGATAGAGCGAGATAGAGTGTGTGAGAGGGAGAGACAGTGATGAAGTGAGCTCCATAACCTTGTCAACCGAAGCGGAATGAGATCAACCGACCGCAACACACCACCAGGTGCCCTGGGGGACCTCCGGGTTTGGGAAGCGCTTGACATGGAGCTGCTCTTTGGTGGCCGGGCCGGGCGCAGACAACGGATTGAGTATATTGGCTCCCCGCGGGCAATTCATGCGGAGCAAGGGAACGATCGCTTAAAAGGGCATCCCGAAGTGGAGAAGGCATTCCACATCCCTACCCTTTGGTCGATGTCTCGCAACCGCAGACGATGCCGCACCGGGACGGCAGAGCGAATGAAACCGAGCACCGTGCCGAATCTCGGCAGCAGCCAAGCCAGAAGAACAACCAGCGGCAAGAGTCGCGAATGGAACCAGTCGTGGATGGGTGATCGCCGTTTTTGGAGCCATACACGGGGGAAGGAGGGGGCGGGGGGGGGAAATGGCTGATGCTGGTGGATCGTGAGCGAAAGGGATTTTTCTCCGCTTTTTTGCCACTCAAGCAGATTTCCTTCCGTTTTGTACTCTAGTATCTGTGTATGTGTGCGTGTATCGAGCTGTATAATTGTTTCTTGTGTGTGTATGCAAGGGATGGTAAGGGGAAAATGGGATTGGTGGGAATGGTGCAGAGCAGTCCATTTGATGGAGCATCTCTTCTCTGAACGGAGAGGTAACCCTTAATGTTCTCGCTCAGCATACGCACCCACCAAGTTCACTTGCCTTCCCAAACCAGAGTCGCCAACCAGAGGTGGCTGTGGCGTTCATTGACCGGTCAATATATTCGTCGGGTTGTAGATTTCGCGCATCCTTTACCGTCTCGCCGTGGTGGTGTGCATGTACATTTTTATACGTTTTTTTTTCTCTGTTGCTATATTCCGATTGCTCTGCTGACCATTCTCGTTTCGGTAAGGTTCTCGCCAACTCCACCAACGGAATGAGGATGCTTTTATGCGAGATTATTACTGTTCCTGATGTGGAGAGTTCCGTTCTCCAACTGTCAAAGCTCTGTCATAAAATCCTGCACATTGCGGTCAAGCTATTCACTACAGAGGCAATGACGGCTGCCTGTAACCATCTTCAGTGACCTATTTTAAAGAAAACAATATTCTGGGTTGTTTTCGTGATTTGAATTCAATGTCATTTTAGTTTTGGAGTTTGCATTAGCACTCTGATGCATCTCAGCTGGAGTCTCATCTAGAGTCACTGACAAAAACAGTGTCGGTGTTATTTTTATTCTAATAGAATTATGAGAACTTAACAGAAACTAAGTTCAACATTCTCTTGATTCTGTACAGTCCCGAGGCCATTTAACAATTACATTTGGCAAACAAGTCATGTTTCTTATGAATCCAATGTTCCAATCCATTTGACAGTTCCGGAGAATTAAATTTTTTGAGTTCTTAAAATTTCGCTTTAACATGTAAACGTGCATCACAAGCATATGGCTTTATATTATCAGCAAGCTAATAGTTTTGTATGTATTTCTTTCTTACAGCTACACAACTGCACCGCAAAACAATGGCGCCAGTTGACAGCACACGGCGAACGTAAACAACACACACGCGGCTGAGCGGATCGGCAAACTTTGGGCGAATAATCGATTGCAAACGGCACGAAACGCATCAGTTTCATCATTACCATCATCACCAGGGTGAACGGCTGCGTAACGAAGGCAGCATCACACGCGCAAGCGAGACAGCACGTGTTTGTGTTCGTTTTACCTGCATACGGTAGTGTGCGTTACGCTCGAAAACACCACCAACACTCGTACTGTGCGCGGATAGTCGATTTGTAAACCGGGCCAGAAAGAGAGAGAAAGAGAGAGAGTGAGAGAGATATTAAGTGGAAGAGTGAAACAATCGCAAACAAATCCACCGAACGATACGTACACACGCACACAGATGCGGGAAGAGTGTGCAAACGTGCGTGCAACAAAACGATTTTGTTAACGCCGCCACTCACGCGCTCATTGCGTCGTTAACTGTCAAAATAACGCCGGAGCCTGTAGTAAGAGGAGGAAGGCAAATAACAATGTTTTGACAGTCGTAAACGGTGCAGTGGAGGGAGCGAGATGGAAAACGCGAAAAACGCTTAGCGCCTGAGTGATCGAGCGTGAGCGCGTGCGATGCATCTCGAGAGAGCGGGAGAGCAAGCGCGTTTGTGAGATCGCGTGCGTTTGAGTGGTGTTGTGAGTGCAAATGACGGACAAACATTTAAACGCGAAACGTGTGCGTTTTTCCTTCCCGGTTTATTTTTTCTCTATTGTGGGGACCCCACAATCGTTTGTTGTTTTTTATTCTTTCTTGTCGTGTTGAAATTGTTTCATCTTTGTTGCTGTTGTGTGTGTGTGTGATGGTGTTTGCAGAAAAGGAAAATATGAACACAATTTTCCACCCGGGTTGCTGTTGGCACACCGTTTGGCAATTTTCTTTTGCTGATGAGTGAGGAAGATGGAGCATTTTCTTTCTTTTCCATCCCTTGTAAAACCACCGTTCCACACCGTATGAGTGTTGGGTGCCCATGTGTAATTATTGACGTGTCTCGTCTCGCCACAAGGCTGTGTCGCGTGAAAATCTGTTCCCGCGGGGTGCAGACTGCCCACGGACACACGTGTGTGCGCACACACTTGCACGTACAGGCCCACAAAGCTATAAATATTCGCATACACCTTCCAAAAAAACAACAAACACACGCATACGAACGAGCGCAAACACAGATTGTTGGTGTGTTTCCTTTTTGTGAATGCTAAAGGCAGAGGTGAGATTTTCTGCCAAATCCGCCGTTCTTGTCTTGTGAGGTGGAAACGTTTTACCACGCACCGCATCCAGTACCGGGCATTAGCACAATAAACACACACGCACCACGGCACGGCAGCAAAACTGTGGCAAATGGTGTACATATACCGTGCATTGTAACGCGTATGTTTATACAGACGCGTGCGTGTGTGTGGTGCTTGGTTTTTTTTGACAAGAACATGTAGCATGTTGTGTTGCGCAATCTCCAATTGGTTTTTCGGTTAGATAGTGTTGGTGGTGGTGCCCGACAACGCGTGTGTGTGGGTGGGTTTTTTGCGGACGCTTGTTTGTTTATTTGCTCCCTCTGTTCCGTACCTCGTGCTGCTGCCATTACCATTTGGATCGATTCGGCCACACACGCAGGTGGTGGTCCATCATCATCATCGTCGTCGTCGTTTTCGTTCGCTTCACTGTGCTAGTGGGACCGGTATGCGCGCGCGCGTGTGTGTGACGGTGTGTGAAGCAGAATCGCAATGTTATCCTTGCCCTCCCGTCAGCGTATCATTTCATCGCTTCATCTTCAACAATGTAGTGGCACAACAATGGCCCAAGCAGTGGTCCGTTTGTGACGCGTGGGAAGGATGCTGCAGACACATCGAAAAGAGAAAAGAACAACCACAATCAACCGATCAACTGTGACCAAACGCTTCTTCGGAACCACCCTCCGTGTGTATGTGCGTTCAGTGTGTGCATCAAATATCCGGTGAAAGTGTTTCGCTAAATTCTTATCGTTACAAAGCTCTGTAGTGTGCGTATGTGTGTGTGTGTGTGCGCGTTTGTGTAGTAGAAAAAAAATAGCAAAACGGTTACCACTGTCAGGGTCTCTGCTAACACACAACAGCTGTCAAGCTTCACAATATATATTTATATATGTACATATGTATATATATATATATATACATATATATCCTGTGACAGTGTGGTGTGTGGTGCAGTAGCGCAACCATTTCGTAATGTGTCTGGAATGGCAAGCAGCGGGCTGCCTTACTGATCCGTGTTACTGTGCACGTGCAGTGAAGCTGTGTGCGCAGGTGTCCTTCTATTCTGCAGCGTGCCTGTCTCTCCATCCGAAAGTGGAAAATAAATACCCTGACACACAAAGCGGTGGCGGCTCCCAGACACGTTCCATGACTGTACGTGTGTGTGTGTGTGCTTGTGTGTGTACGTGCGGTGTATGTAAGCAGTAAAAAGCAGCAAGAAAAGAAGTACAAAAAAGCGATATAGAGGCAACAACAGAAAAAGCGAAGAAAAAAGCGCGTGCGACGTTCGGTTGGTGGTGAAAAATTTTTCACAGTTTCGGTCGGTTTTTCGGTTTTCGTTTTTTTTTTGTTTTCTTCTCCACTTCGTTTCCAATATTGTATCGATTGGCGCGTTGATGTCCGGAGTTCGCGGCGCGTGCTTCCGTTCGTTTCCGGGTCCGGTTCGCGGTTAGTGTGTGGTGTGTGTCTGTGTACGCACGCGGCGCGGGTACCTATGTGCGTGCGGTTGTTGGACTGCCGCCAGTCGTCCTCGTTGTCGTCGTTGTCGTCGCCGTTGTGTGCAGCATCACCAGCGCAACCGAAAGGCGCGACGCCTGCCCGCGGCTGCTGCAACACACGTGGCTCCACCGTGCTGTGGGGATTCGTTAGCACTGCTGTACGGTCGGCAACAACGGGCAACGAGGCCACGTTCGCCACCACTCAATCGGGAGTGGCACGGTGCACCGTCACACTGTCTGCTGCGGTGCGCCATCCACCCCACCACACCCACCAAAGCACCTAGAATGCAGTGCCGCCGGGATTGAAACGAGCAGCGATGGAGATACATGTGAAGCAGTGCAAGCAGCGCAACAAACGACGGGAGCGGGCCCAACGTATGATCGCCGAACGGGACAAGGATGCGGCCGCGGACGGTACCGGCAACCGAGATCCGGACGACAGTGCGGATGACGACAGTGGGCCGGTCAGCAGGGAGAAACCCCACCGGCCACCCGTCCGGCGGAAGCGCAAGGAGAAGGAACCGTCGCCCGTACTCGAGGAGGACATTATCGATGGGTTTGCAATCCTCGCGTTCAAGACGTACGAGGATATTGAGGTAGGTTTTTCAAAACTTCCGTTGAATCATCTGGTGGTGGGATGAAACTCAGATCTCAGATCCCGACCTTGATGTTATAAATGCTCACCAATAATCAAATCTCTTCTATTTCTGTTTTTGTTTTTTGGTTGTTGCAGTTTGCGATAAAGGTCGCCAACAAGCGCAATGAGAAGCGATTGTCGTCGATCGTGGAACTGACAACTGTGATGGTACCGGAGGAGAAGCCACCGAAAATAATCGACACCACACCGTCGAAGCTGTCGGACAAATCCCTCAGCGGTGGTGTACCGGTGACGAACAAGAACAACAACAGCATTAACAATAGTGAGAACCATTCCGCAACCATCACCACAGGTGGCGCCACCGGTACGGTTGGTGCGGGAGCTGGTGGAGGAGGAGGAGGAGGGGGAGTCGTCGGCGGAGGTATAGTGAGCAATGCAAATGGTGGCGACTGGTCGCCGGTCAACAGTACCCACCACCAGCTACATCACCTGCAGCAGCAACAGCAGCAACAGCAGCAGCAACAGCATCATCTCCATCATGGTGTGGTGGGACCACCGGGTAGCGTTAGCGAACGCACACCGAATGGCGAAGGTATTATGCTGCACAGCTCCAGTCCGACCGGCAATACGGTGGGTGGTGTCGACCGGGGAGCAGCGGGCCGTGGTGGCGATATGGCGTTGGTACCGGCGAATGGCGGTACTACCGGTGCCGGGACCAATCATCACAATCACCTCCACAATAGCCACGGTCACCATAACCATGGGCTTCACAATCATCTTCACCCGCACCATCATAACAGCCGGAACCACAGTCACCCGTCGCAGCAGCAGCAGCAGCAGCAGCAACAACATTCGCCACAGCAGCAGCAGCAACAGCAGCAACCATTCGCCTCGGTTCACCATCACGCACACCACAACCATCATGTGGTAAGCAATGGGACTGTGCCAGGTGCGACGGCAACCGGTGGTGACGGTACAGGCAGTAATGCTAGCAGTACCGGTCCCGGTGTCACCAACAGCAACGGTGTCAACGGTGATCCGGCCACGGCCACAGGCAACGGGCCGAACAGTGTGACCGTAACGCCCGGTAACGCCAACAATCGGAGTAGCAGTAGCAGTAGTAACAGTAGCAGCAGCAGCAGCAGTAGCAGCAGTGGTAACAGTAGCAGCAGCAGCGTTAGGGTTGCCAACAGCAACAATCGAAACAGCAGTAGTAGCGTACCGGCTAGTGGTAGTAGCATCAATATGAACAGCAGTAGTAAAAACCAACATAGCAACATCTGTTCTCTAAATAATCTCACCATTGCCGCCATCATTGCGAATGGTCCGCCGCGCCGTAACGTTAACGGCAGTGCGGCGAACGGTGCCGGCGTACCGACCGGCAACAGTACGAACGGTATCAGCAGCAGCAGGAGCAGCAGTATCAACAGTACTGCCAGCAACACCAGCGGCGGTACATTGAGCAGCAGTACTGGCAGCACCATGAACACACATCATCCAAACCACCATCAACTTCATCATCCGCATCATCATCACCAGCAGCAACAACAGCAAAGCCACCATCTTCATCATCAACAGCAGCAGCAGCAGCAACAGCAACAGCAACAGCAGTCGCCTCATCTTCAACATCATCCTCACCATCAACAGCACCATCAACATAACCATCATTTATCAGCGGTACATGTAAGTATGCGTTACCGATAATATAGGACTCGACTCGACCGTATCTTAGCATGACTGTGGGCATTCGAACAGTGGTACTAGACAATGAGCCTTTGCAAATCTTTTCATGAAAAATGTAAACAAACTAACTAACCTACTAATGATGGGAGCCCAAGATTCGTTACGCTTAGGGTCCCCTACAGCTGAATCCGCTAGTGCACACGAATATTCTTCTTTCAAAAGGAATACCACTTACAAGATCTGCTGAAGAAGTTCTTAAAATTTCAATGTTTATAAAAAAATCACCTTTAACTTGAGATGATTAAAAATATTGTTTATAACATTTAAGTTGTTAATGTTTACATTTGAGCCGGCATCGTAGTGGCATTGTGAAAGATCCACAGCCGAGTGACAAATGTTCCCTATGCAATTTTCCATTATAAGATAGCAAAGTTCCACAATGAGTTTTGTATTGTTCAACTTTCCAATTGCAATGTTCCACCGCTTGATTCCAAAGTTTCATAATATGATTCGAAATCTTGCATTGATCATGGGGAATTTGAAATCCTTATCCAGGTGGTCACTTTATATCAGACTATCCTGTAGAATTCTTGAGATTGTACACATCATATAGCTATTCTAGCATATTCAAAATTTTTTAGTGAGTTCTATTCCTCCAGAACTCAACTTGAAACATCTATTGAAGACTCTATCGAAGACACTATCGTATTTCAACTGTTACTGGTACAAACCTCAACGCTGATCCTGATTCGAACAGAGTAGATCACTATTATACATTATTCAAACAGTGCAATGACAGAAAATATGGTGTCCAAAGTTTCCTGTGCACCACAGCAGCATCTAAGCTGCTACATCAGATGGTTTGTTTCAACCAGTGAAACCATGTTTGGAGCACGAGTGCGATATGTATATTTAGCTCGCATGAGTACACCACCCCAGCAACCACCGCAGAAGCTACAAAATCTTTTTGGAGTTTGTGACTCCAACGTACATCACCACCCGCCTACTGTCGTCAGTTCCGCCCAATAAGCGGTCGGAAAAATAATCCACTGTACCACGGGGGTGGAGGTGGGTTGGTCGCGTTACACCTATTCAGCCTCTTCCCATGACTTCCCGCAACGACACTAAAAACGTGTCAAGCTGTCAATGTTGCTCATCGGCACCGTGTGCCGCGAGCGGTGCGGTGTTTACGTTCGCGCAAAACCCCAACGGCAGAGCAATAATATTTTATGGATGTTTATAACAGTTCAGTAAACAAACGCGCCCCGGATCGTTAAAATAAAACAATAATCTTCGCCGCGGGACAATTGAGTCCCGGTTCTCTTCGCCCTGCTCCATTCGTGATACGGGGGAGGGTTTGAGGCGGCGGGGGGGGAGGGGGTGGCTTTGAGAAATAGCAACTTGCATCACAACCCCCCCCAGGAGTGGTTCCGAAATCTGGTTGTATTGCTGGAGACGGGCGAATACTTCGGCGAGGGAATATATTTCCCGTTCGCGTAACGCCCGTAATAACTTTCAGCGCGTTACTTTGTACTTTTCACAGTGCGCGCGCCTCGTTCGCCTTGTTTTTCGTTTTCCAACAAACAGCTTTGGCGTTTCATACAACGATGTCCAGTAGTGTCCTTGTGCTAATTCGTGTGTTAGTCCCGACCGAAAAAAAAGATGAGCGTTGCAGACCGCGATGTACCGGGAGTACAAAGCACGTAGCTGCCCAACGTATAGACAATGATGTGTGTTCGTGTGTCGGTTGCTGGGGTTTGTTTATTGGTCGCGAAATCCGTAGCATGCGGTTGGTGCGAACGAGATGCAGATCTGGGTGGTTGTAATGAAGAACCCAACCTATCTTCGCACCGACTTGTGCCATAACTCTTAAGTTTATTTTGCTAGATATTCACAGTACACGCAGCGGTGTCCATTTCAGTTTTTAGGGAATGTGCTCCAGATTCGGGAAAAATACGGACATTTTGCGTCGTTGGACGTTTACGAGTGTATACATTCCTTGCAAAAGTTTGCCGGCGGTTCTGGGAAAAGTAACTTACAACTTTAGGAACAGAAACTGTTGAATCTCATAAACTCTATGTCCACAGTCAGCCATGCCAACTGTCAGTTTCAAAAGACAGCATTGACAAAATTGTCCTTCAGGGTAGGCTTACCGGAGTTATTTCCCAAACATGGTGTCGGAGTTTTAAATATTTTCTTGTTAAAATTCCAACCAATTATAAAAATTTTGCGTCAGATATGTCACAATAAGTTCTAGCGATTCCTTTAAAATAACTAATTAGAAGGAGAATTTGTGAGTTCTGGATGATTGCTCAAGTCCAGCTTAACAATAGCCTTAAGGCACCGCTGTCAATCGCCTTCGTAGTAATTTATGTCATGTTGTGAATTTTTTTTTTCTAACAATATTACAAAGTCACGTTTACCCGTTACAATGTTGGTACGTAACTATTTTTAAGCAATTCAATTGCCTCGTAATCGGTAACCGTGAACGTTGGAGTTTGGTTGAACGACACGAAAAATGATAGAACAGCACATTCATACACATGTTTCCAAGTGACACACACTCCACGTGTTTATAAACAATCGCTCTTAGCAACTTCTTCCACAAATTCCCCGCTAACCGATGGTGAATTTGTTTTCGTGTACACTATATATATATATATATATACTCACGCTCAATGTTTTGCCTCGATTGTTTGCTACATTTACACCGCTTGTAATAGAAAATAGCGTCGTAGGCGATAAAAGTCGAAAGCTGAGCCTCGTCACACACCCCAAACGATGACCCGTGACGTTAACCGCAAATAGCGATTATTGAAACGTAACCTCCGCCACAAAATGAAATCGTTTCACCCGCGCGTGTGTGTGCGTTCGGATAGGAGGCGGGAAGCCGATGAGGCTTGTAGGGAGCGAATCGCGGATGAGGTGTAAAGTTCAGTTGGTTAGAGATTACCCGCTAATAGATGCCGATTAGCAGAAGGTGAAGCGGCCATCACTGATTTGTAACAGCGGGCGCAATAATGGAGCGGTGCTACCGGTGGTGTGGTGGGTGAATCTGTTTGACAGATTGTTGATGGTTTCGCATGAGTGATTAAGCTAATTAATTGTTTCTGGTATTAAAATCAGTTGCCGGAAGCACGGTTTTGCCAGCGCTCCCTTATGGTGCGGTATTCCAGTCCCTGCAAGTATGCAATCACCTGTCGTAGCCTTAGGGATATTAAGGGACCGGTTTCACACCTTTACGGGGTACCGTTGCCAGTCGACAATCCCCACGGATGCTCGAGGCCCTTGTCGGATGAGTGACGATTTTCAAGATTTATTGCATAAGTTAAGGCGCTCGGTCCCCTGAACGTGTACTGCCCAAAAGGGGGTGTGATAATTCGATTGCACCGCGCGTTTGACACGACGTTTAGGAACGAACGGAAACTAGTAAGCAAGTGCGTTTAAGAGTAGTAATGGTATGTTCTTTTTGCTTCACAGAATCTTTCTCTATCTTCGATCATCGATCCGGGCACGTCGGACGACAGTGGGCGGGCCTCGGAGCGACTGACGACGTCCTCTGTGGCCCAGCGGGATCCGGACAGTTCGCGAGACCGGCTCAGCGATGCTAGCAGTCGCTGCAGCTCCGGTAAAGGGTATATCTGTGATAGCGAAGGAGACGATGACAAGGTAAGTAAGCTGAATAGCTTGGTGCATCCTGAAACCGTTAAGAGAAGCGCAAGTTTTTTGTTTTGTTTTATAAAATACATTCTCTAAGCTATATAAGTTGGTTGGGAGCGAGGGCTTTACGCTAAAGGAATATTATACCCCAAATTCTGCAGACGCGTGACGTTGAAGCGTCGTGATGTGGTACTTGTGAGACAGGTCGGGAATTTTCCAACACCTTCCGTACAGATGAGCATGCTGCAACCGGTAGCGAGCGCCAGATAAAGCTGTATACGTGCCCGCATGCCGGTGTCAAAATTATTACGACGGTGATAATCATTGTGTAGTGTTAGCCTTGCTTCCACGCGGTGGCGATTGCAGCACTACTTGTGGAGCTACCCCTTTTGTGGATTATTTTTTATGTTTACGACTCATTTGCACACTGTTAAGTGAACCACACTCCATCCTCGCCGTGGGAAGGGAAGAGTGAGGAAGGAGAGGCCGGTTTTCCAAGCGTTTTAAATGCAACCAAGCGAAAACCAGGTGGTCAGAATATATATTTTTTTACTTGACTGTTTTGCTTTGACATTTAAAAAATAGTTAACAATTTTACTTAAAATTATTACACGATAAAAGTTAACAATATTTCACATTTGTAGATTTATTCAATATAGTAAACCGCTTATACGCATTTGCTTTACATTTCTTTAATGAAGAGTATTTTGATACGTGTGTGTTTGTGTATTTGTGTGTGTGTGTGCATAGGTGGTGTAGAATGGTCTAATTTTCACGATCCATCTCGAAGGTGTTAAGTGTGAAAAACAAGCACCAAACCTACCGGAACCACTGCCCACCGTCGACTATCCCTCCCACCACCGAAAAAAAACTAAAATAAACGAAGGTGTGAAGTGTTACCAGGTTCCCATAATTAACAAACCGGTGCTACAGTGTAACGCGTCCAGAAGTATGCAACTGTGGGCATTATTTCACGATGGCATTCGACTGCTAAATTGCGTCTGTTCTATTTCCATTTGTTAAAATGGTCAAATAGAAATATACGAGTTATGTACATTCCGTAAAGGAAGCTGGAAGCGTTTGGGCAAATTATTGTGCAGTATTTTAGTATGGACAGTTTGAGGAGCTAGGATAGACGTGGAAGATCTTTTGGACTTGTTTACCGTAAATTGAAACTGAACATTGAATGTTTGGGCATATTGTTTTTGGTTGTCCTTTTGTAGTTAAAGTGTAAGGTTCGTCGCTTAACTCTTAACCACTGCAGATTCCTTTATAGCATTTCGTTAAAATAATCGGTATTTAAAAAGTGAAAAGTTCACTTTGATTATTTGATATAAAAACACTTTCTAATAAGCTAAACACATTGCACTCTTAAAATAACTTTTTTTTAAGAAAAGATCGCCAAACGTCAAGATTGTCAGACAGCAAAATGCTGTCATTTTTGGTCTCAGTCTCGATTAATTAGGCTACGGATAATTGAGGATCTACTGTACTTAGCTAGCGCTAGTACCAAAATATGGAAACTTAATTTTATGTCAAAATAGCTGACGTTTAAGTTGAAAAAACCATTTTTGATTAACTTTTTTATGACTTGCCTTCTCATATAAAAAATAAATCATATTTTCATAAGAATCGTAATATTAAACAAGTTTTTTTCTTCTCTTTCTTCCAGGTAAGTCAACTCAACTCATCAAACACTCACAGCTGGGATTGCAACGCAATAGCCGTATAAAATGACACCTAAAACTGGCCTTAGTGTCCTTTGTCTTTTTTGTTGCGAGAAGTACTAATCAGAATTAATGTGTCGCTTGTCGTAGACACCCGTACGGGACGGAAATCAATTTATCAATGTTCCGTAATGGAAGTTAAGATTAAAAATCGATTAAATCAATTTACGCGAAAGTCTCCGTTTTACAGCCAGTGTCGTATATATGCACCCGTACCATTGTAGCATTCGGGTGTGTACCGCTTGACTTTCTAATCATGCAACAGGCTCCACGGGAGGGCAATGAATAAAAGATAAAAAAGGCATAAATCGAACGACAATCGGGCGCCATGCAACATCACCACACCGCCACCCTCTGTTTTGTGAAACGTAGACATCAATCAGCAGCAAACAAAGTGAGGTTAAGCGACGGCCACCCGGCCCCCTATTACGGGGATGGAATATTTATATGTGTCAATAGGCATCCGTTTTTGCTTTTGCATTTCAGCCACACACCCGGGATAATCGGGATGCACTTTTCCTGCTTTCTTTTTTTTCGAGGTTAGCAAACTTTTCGACCCCTTTTTTTGTTGTTACGCGCATTGGTATGGGGATGGCATACTTCAATTCTGAGTAGATTGTAAATCTGTCATCCTGCGCACTATAAACCACTGCATCATATAGATGAATTGCAAAACGCACGAAAGAGGGAAGATGGGCATGGGTTTCCGATGGCAATAAACCATTCCTAATCCTCAACCACGTTCGTAAACGGGCGGGAAATTGGACGCTCGTTTAGCGAGATTAGCGATATGTTTATGCGTTGGAATTAGGATCCCATGGAACTATGTTTATGTTTGGCGCGTGTAAACAAAGAAGCCAAGTTTTGGTAGAATCACTTCGTAGGCAATTAAATTTCAATGAGTTTAAGGTTTGGCTGGATCTCACCAACACCTGACAGCTGGCCTAATGGATGATTTGTTTACGTTTGTGAAATTCTTTTGTCAAATTGGGTTTTGTAAATGTTCAAAACCCGATACACCTCGTCTGTGTCGTTTTGCTGGGCCGCAAAAGCATGACACACATTGTTTGTGTTCTGTAACCGCTGTAAAGATTTCGCGTAAGTTTTTCGGTGCACAAATAAGTACCATTACACACGAATGAAACGAAACACCGCCAAGGGAAAAATGGCAATCCCCAACAAATCTTCGACACCGACAAATCAACCCCAACGACCAGCGGCGGGCTCGTAAAACGCAAATGATTACACTTTAAGAACTCACTAAACCACTCACTGAACTTTACCGTGCCGCGCGTCAAGAGGTCGCTCGGTCCCATTTTGTGACGTTAATGGTTTTTGATATTTCCCACTCACCTAACCACCCGGGGGTCTCCGCATCCGAAGCTGGCGTGTGTGATGCCGCTGATGGATGCAAATGCAATAAAATGCACTCAGCACCTAATGCGTGTTGTTTTTGAATGGCGAGGGAACTGCGTGAATGGCATGCAAGGGGTTATTTTCTTTTTATTGCCCGAACGGTGGAGTTTTATTGCACTATGTTGCAAGACCAGAACAACAACAAATGAAAAGCGAGAAAAAAACCACTCACCTTCGTCGATCCACGTTCATTGATGGCCATAAACGTCAGGGCGCAAAGGCTACGATAGGATGAAACACACAGGAACAGATGCGTTTGCCGTGGATTATGCACTTTCGTATTAGCAGCTCGTAAAAATATGCAAAGTATCAATTAAAACTTTAATTAACTGCTCATTTCAATCGGGCCGGGGCACGTACGGCACTAGTTCATATAAATATAAGTGCGCGTGTGTGTATGAGTGCGGCTTTTGACGGTTAGTTTTTGCACTGGTGAAAAAAAGCGGGACGGAACGAGGGCGCGAGAGGAAAAGGATCACATTTCGAGGTGCTACTGGTGCTGTTACCTCGATTAAGATGCGATTTAGCCATCAAACCGGCGTGTTTACGATACAGATTTATGGTCCGGATCGTATTTATTGGAATGCTAATTTTGGGCTACATTTGCATTACGTATAGTAGCGACTACCGGATTCGAGATAATAGTTATTGGGTCGTTCCCAAACCATTTGAAGAGCCGGGTGGTATTTTGATACGGCGTTACGCTTATTGGGTGTGAGCTGCATGCGCCTAGGTGTAGATTAATTGGAAATTTTGAACATACGTTGAAATGCCCGAAGAAAGCTCCCGATAATAAATATCTAAAATTCTATTTTCTTCCTTCTAGACGAGCGCTTGTGTGCGGTTAAATGCTCTATACCCCAAAGCTCTCTAAAGAATGATCACGGAGGATCTCTATGTTCCCTATACTTCTATTCCTATTCTATGAACTAGCGTGGGACACAAAAAGTTGAAAAAAATTTCATTGATTTTCCTTTCCCACAGGGCTCTGTATTATTCATCTGGCTCATGTCGCTAGCACATCCGCGTAAAGTCTGGAGAAAAAAACACTTGCACTTTATTCTGTTCCATGTGCTCTCAATAAAGCAGTCTCTGTGATTGTTGTTCGGATGTGTTTGTTGAGCGCCAGTGCTCATACAGACCTGTCATATTTCATTAAAGTTTTACGCCTCTTCACTTAAACCACCCAACGGAGTTTGACCATTATTGTGACTCGCAATCTTTTGAAGATTTCTTGCACAGTACGCTCTTTGGTTAATCAACTCAATCATATTTGTTTAGAATATATTCACACCAGGATATTACGTTCGTTTCCTCTGCAACACGTGGCAATCTGATCGCTTTGTGATCATCTTTCGATGGGATTTCCCGTGCGTGCCACTCACGACCGAGCAATCATGGTGTGGAAGTGCCTGGTGGTGACAATAGCGACAAAACATCGTACGAGAAGATATCGATCCACACCGTGGCACACTCGCATACACATACCGGTTGGCACATGTATTAACAGCTGTGCCTGGATGGAGTAACCGAAAACTAAAGCAACAGCAAACAAAGCACAACCTATTCTCTAAACGCATTCGTTCGCCATTTTGCGGCCTGTGGTAGAACATCCAAGCCTCTTTCGTCGTACAACTTCTCCATTGGTTCCACCCGGAATGCGTGTCCGCTTTTGTTTGTTTGTGTGTGTGTATTACAAGTGGAGAACAGAGCCTTGTTGTCAGACAACTGGCTGCCTGCTCATCTTAGTTGGGTTCTTGCCATTTTTGGATTTTGTAGGTTAGCGAACGTGCGCTGCATTAATTATATACGCATGCACATGACTCTCCTCCGGTGGGGATGTAGCTGGATGGAGGGAAGCAGGTTGGTCCCCCCTTGTGTGTACGTGTTACGGATGATGCGATCGAGTTTGTACCGGTTTTCTTCTTATCCGGGTAGTGCGGTTGTGCCAGTAACTAATCGTCGCTCGGTTTCTCGCTCTTTCCGTGCCCAGTCTAGCTCACAGGGTTACCATCCGGCTACGTTCCCTGCTGTGCGCGCGGTTAGTTTGGCCAGCTTGTGTGGCTTGATAAAAGGCAACTTAAATAAATTACACACTGTGCTCCTGAGTGGTTTGAGTGGCAAGCGCACCCAACGGCGCAAACCGCATATGCGCCACAGTGTGCCGCACAATGGTAGCACACGGGCTTATAATTGTTCAAACACACAGGTTTTGATTAGATCTCCCGCGAGTTTTTATTTTTAGACTTATTAGACTTATTTTACCATGTAACTAACCTAACTCCACAGTGTAGACAATTTAATTCCCCAACGGCTTCTTGTAATTTGTTACTGACATCAAGAGGCTAAAATCTCTTGTTAGAAAAGCTATATATTAGCTCTCGTTCACACACGGTAGTTGATAACTTTCGTCGGTAGCAAAACTGGATGATACCTGTTCTGTCTAAAACAGCATCGACTAGGATTTTTTTTTATGAGACCTCTGCCGAGTCGGGAGCAATGGCTTGGATAACGTATTGTTTGGAAAGGTTATCTACGGTTCCAGATGCCCATAAAACATTAATACCTGCAAGCGCTACCCATGATTACTATCAACAGCTGCAGGAGAGAAGTTTTCAAGGTCCGCTTGATACGATATGAGACGTTATCTCATGCGTCAGATGGCTTGTATCAGCTGTGTGTACGTGTTGTAGCCTTGATCTTAGCTGTGCTAACATAGACTTGGAGAAATCTTCTTGAGACTTTGCAGGTTTTGAAAGATTTAGAAATGCATACCCAGGAAAATGAAGACTAACGTCGCTGTAAAGCCACCAAATGTGCAACCAAAAGTTCGCCATTTTTATAGACAGCGACACCATCGTCCGGCACACCCTCTCCCAACCTATTGAGGTAATAAAAATGGTGAGACCAGTGTGGTATAGTAAGGTTGGCAACACTCGGAACCTACTATAACAGTACGCACAGCGCAAGCTCAAATTTGAAGCGCCTTTCGCTGAATTTTTTATAACCTCCAATTTCGACAATTCCAACCGCCGTCGTTCCGAAATTCTTCGCCTTCCGTCCTGTCTCCTGTCAGTGCGAAAAGAACATGCAATAAAAAAAAAGAAAACCCTTCTTCCTCTCCCGGTGACACACGGGGTAAAAGGTATGGAGGGATTTGAGGTGGAAATGGAGGAAAGGGGTTTTTGCACGAAAATGCAAATGCACCACACCATCACGCGGTTCCTGCTACCCTTCCATACCGTTGTAGGTTAGTGTGTGTGTGTGTTTTTTTTTTATTTATAAAGGAACAGCTCCAAGCGAGATGGAGTATGAGAAGAAAAAGAAAAAAGAGCATTGCATGCAATTTGCTTTTTTCATTGAGGATTTTCAATCTCACTGTGTTTCGCTTTTTTTTTCCTCGGGAGAAGAGTGGCGTTTGCGCAGTTTTTGTTGTTGTTGGTGGTTTCGCTGGAACGCATTTTTGCCACCGTTTCATCCACCGTCGCTACCCCAACAAGAACAGACACACGGCAAACACAAACGCGGTCCACTTTGTCGACTGTCGGATTCGGGGAAAAACGCACCTTCTCTTTTTCACATTTGCACACGGATGTTGATGGCTTGGGAGGGAGCAGGGTTCGTCGCTTCCGTTTCCCATACTGAATTGCAATTTTTGCGTGCACAAAACACTCACACATTTGCACGGAAAAGTCAAATTTATGCAATTCCATAGCGACTAAACGGAAGAGAAAAAGAGAGAGAGTAAGAAGGAAAGATGATTTTTTGTAAATTTGATATTAAAATGATTACTTAATATTGGGTTAAAGCAATTTTTCAATCTGTTTCGTTTCAATTTTTTAACATGTTTTGGTTTAAATGCAAAAGTACACAATGTTCGGTAAAAAAATATATTGCAAATACTACAATAGTGACAGATCGTTTGTAAACGTAGTGTAAACAATGCACGAGTTAAAAAAAATATACAACAAGAAACTAAACAGAAAAAAAACAAACACCAAGAGCGCAAGAGAAATACAAACTGTTTTTCTCCCTTGCGTTTGCAGGAAAGAGAGCAATCCGCTCACGCGTACGCAATATTTCGGCCGCGAACTCTCACGAAGGAGAATGAAATTGTCGCGTGATTTTCGCTCTTTTGCGGTGCGCTGCCGGAATGTTCGCGCGGTGTTAATTTTTTGCGAGCGATCTTCGCGCTTCGTTGAGAAAAGAGAAAGAGAGAGAGAGAAAAATATACGCGCGCGCGCGCGCACGCATGGCGGAGACAGAGAGAGAATGACAAAGAGTGTGTGACGCCGGTTTGAGAACGCCGATGACGCCGGCGATGCGTTTCGGTTTCATTCATTGCGAGTCCAGACACCGTGCGAGACGGACGCCGCACGTCTAGTCGCGCGTGGCTCTCTTTCCGTGGGCTTAGTGTTCCCGTGTGTTTCGATAAAATCACCCTCCACTGGTGTGTGGATATCGTCATCCCGTTGTGTGCTTCTGTTTTCGCGCCCGCATGTGTTTGTGACCGTTTCGCTCGCGGCTTTTGCTGTAGTGTGTAAAACAAAGCGTATGTTTTGGTTGTTTCGTTTGCTCTCTAGTGTTTCAAGATGTGGATGGTTTTTTTTTGTTCGTTCCTCAAAATTTACAGTCCATTTTTGGTTCCATTCGGGCCGTGGCCACCGTTAATCAGTAAGGTAGAAAAAGAGCATAAGTAAAAGAGAGAGAGGAAAGAGCCTCAACGACAAGGAAAGAGAAAAAACTACTCCGTTTTATTGCATGTGCTGCAGGTAAACTGTGTGTTTGATGCAAAATAAAAGGAAAACAAACAAATAAACAAACGGAGAAGGAAAAACTAACAAAACAAAAGCAAGGGAAAAAAAGAAAATGCAAAGTTAACAAGCTAAAAAGCAGAGAATATTAAGCGAAGCAGCAAATGGAAGAAAAACAAGCAATTTATCTTCCCTTCATATTTGTGCGAGTGGGTGACATTACTGCTTCTTCCAACTTTCTTACGGGGAGTAATTACTTCAATACTAAAGTGTGTGTGTGTGTTTGTGTTGGTATGTGTGTATGCGTTTGACTGATGGGGATACTTTCAAAGTTTAAACATTTTGTTGTAGGACCCACTGATTACTACGTTGGGAATTTCGGAACTAAAGCTTTCTGCCCAAAAATGTCAAATTTGACAGGAATGGAAGCAAAAAATGCATTTAAGACAATTGTTTAGTTTTGTTGTTGTTGTTATCGGTTTACAACAGAACTTCATAGCAACGGCCAGCTTCTTTATGAAAGTCAAACACCCGATAGAACGTTATTAATAAACCGTGGAAAAAAAGGGATTCCCAATCGTCAACTCTTTGTTTCGCCGAATTCACAAGACTCGGTTGATTGTTTCGCCGTAAAAAGGGGTCGTGGTGCGCAAACTCTCTGATTTGTGTTTTGTTTTAACCGGAATCCATACCGCTACTGTTGGAGAAATGCAAACTTTTGGAGAATTTGTTGCAACAAATCATCCACATATGGTCGGGTGTGTGTTTGTGTGCGGTGGTTGTCTGTGACTTGATTGATTTTGCTATAAATACAAATCAAAAACGCAGCGTGGTTGGGGCGAAGGATATCATTCGAAGCTCTTGACAACTGACTCCTCTTGACAGATTATCTCGACTGCCTGTCGGCAATAAATGTGTAATCGGAGTATTAGAGAATGTATCACTCTATTGGACATACAGCCAGAGCAAACAAATCAGAAAGTCACACTTCAATCATCAACCTCCCAGCACCTCTCTCTCTCTCTCTCTATCTTCACACACCGACCCTTTCAGATGTGCTGGACACAAACATAAGGTGGTCTAAATTTAGCCGGCCATAGCAGACGAACTGCTCCGTTAGGATGTTAAACCAAATCAACCTCCGAAGCACATCGTTAAATCAGCGAGACAAAACATAACCTCAGAAAAAAAAAATACCTTAAGAAGAAGTTGACTCACACGCGTGAGACCTCCCAACATGGGGATGCTTTATTGGAAACAGTTCATACACACACACACACACACACGCACACACATGCACACCCGCGGAAGCTTGTCAACTTCTTCTTCACCCGCAGGCCTTGCTCTTATCACCTTCTCCCCGAAACACACAACCGGCGGGAGGTGCTGTGGAAATCGTAAAGTGGTCGTAAACTGATCGTAAAACACCGCTGGACGTGATTTTCGGTTCGGCCCCGATGAAGAAGTTGTGGATGTGACCGTATCGAATAAGATACAGAGTATGCGAAGTAGATACAGTTTGGAAAGGAGGGGGCTTTTGAGAGGAAGGCTTTGGGATTATGGAAATTGATATGTGTAATATAGTCAGGTTTGATTGCGCTTTAACCATCACCACACGCTATCATCCCGCTGAAGATCAGATCAGGGGGCCTTTTGATCGGTTGCGACTGCTCCTTGCAAGTTATATTCTTATCGATTTTATTCACGCTCCGCTTTCGTCTCACTAAAGAGGGAGAATAAAAACAGTGGTGCCAAGTGGTTTCCCGTGTACAAGTATGCAGTGAGTGTAAGTTCCCAGTGCCATGCCTCGGATCGCTGCGGTGCAATATCAGCAGAAATGAATAAGGAAATGCTAAGCAGTGTTCAAACGAATGCCCGTTCGAAGTGGCTGTGAAGGTTCCGATGCTGTAGTCACGCAAGCAAACGAGTGTTGATGAAGAAGTGTTGATGATGCTCCACAGCTGGGTAGAAAAAGCAAGAGAGAGAGAAAGAGAGAGAAAGAGAGAGAGAGAGAGAGAGAAAATAATGAAGTGAAATTAGCATCAAGTGGTACATAGTGTTGTAACATCAAAGAATGTGGTAGGATTCTCCAATCAACCCAAGTGCTCGATTCCTGAAGCCATCAAAGTTCCTAGCAGGTGGCAAAAAGAATCCGTGCAGTGTACACACACATAGTGCTCGCTCGGCAAAAGAAGGGCCAACAGTTTCCGCTACAATCAAACACTGGACCACACAGCAGAGTGGAATACTACAACATCTCCAGATGTTGTGGCAGATACGCCATCGCCATTACTGTGTAGCGGGTCGTCCGTACTTCTTCAATCAGAACACTCCTGCCGGTCGTCTACGTCCAGCGCGAACACGAACCGTACACCGTTCGCACACGCTGCTATATGTTCCGTAGGGAGGAGTACCCGATCCACCATCCCTACGGAACAAGGCGCTACTGCACCTGCTTCCGCTCTTGACAGCCTGCCGCTAGTGTACCGATACCGTGTGCCGGTCGGAAGCGAACAAGATAGCGATCATAGTACGGATTGAACCGCCCAGCAGCACCCCGCAGGAAACTGCGGGGCCGCATAGCCCGAAAAAGCTGGGCAAAGCCGGTGGTGGTGGAGGAGGCGGCAGCAGCAGCAGCTCCGTTGAGTGTGGTGCCCGTGGCACTGGGGAAGCGGCAGGCGGTAGTGGTGTAGCGGGCGGTGCTAGAACAACCACCGGGTTAAGCGCTGGTTCGCCGATGGCCGTCGGTGGCGCCACCTCCGCATCCGGCGTCGGTACTGCTGCTGCGGCAGCTGCGACGGCGGCGGTGGCGGCATCCGTCGGTTTGAGTGCTGCTGCTGCGGCGGCAATTGTGTCGCCCGCCCAGAACCTCACGCAGAACGCGCTGGCCGGCACCGTGACGGTTGCGATACCGGCTGCCGGTAGTCCGGCCACCGGCGGTGGCAGTACCATTGGTGGCGGTCCACCGGCGGTGACAGTCGTTGCTCACTCACCGACCAGTGGCAGTGCGGCGGGTAAAACCGTCGTTGAACAGGTTAGTCAGCTCGTAACGCGTTTAGTTGATTATTGCTGTTGGTGCCGTGACCAGGATATAAAGCAATACTAAGCATCGCATTGGTGCTATGAACAGGATGTATTTAGATATTAAAACGTACTCATATGTCAACTATATGTCTCTCCCATAAGTAACCGATGCGGTACCATGTGCCGCGGGGAACGACTTTCAGCAGGAGTATGTTTGTTTGGTGCCGTGACCAGGATATATGCGAATCTTTAAAAATCCCTCATATATATAGCATGGCACTCACTTACGAACAAGGGAATTAAACATTACCAGCTCTTCTAGACCTCTACGAGTTGTAAATATTTTGTGTCATTGGTGCCGTGACCAGGATGCAGTGTTAATTTAGCAATCCCACCAATATGTAACCGTTACCGAAGTGATCACAGAACAGTTGACCCTCCTGGTAGGTTGACAGATAAGCGGATACGCTTCCGAGCGAATCCGATATTTTCGGATGGGGGAAAACCCATCAAATGCAAAGCGTTATCTAATTGTTTTCGATTGGCTCTAACATCGATCTGTCGCAATAATCGGTTTTAGAAACGACAACAACCGAACGACACCGTCCAATTCCCTTCCATTCATAGCGTATCTGTTCGGCTGGATTTGATTATCCCCGAAACTGGGGTTCCATTTTTAATCTTCCCTTCGTCCCCTGTTGTTGCGTTTCCCACCCGGTTCCGGTTGCATACCGACGAGGGATATCTTTCCCTGTAGCTTTTGCCCGACCCCTGGTGTCGCACCATTTGTCATTTGTATATTGTTCCAGATATGCGGTGCTTTAATAATAAACGAATCACTCCGGGGGTATAGGACGGCGACGGGTGTTTTTTTGTGTCGTGGTTGTGCGGCATGCAGTTTGGCTATTGATGCCCGTTCCCTCGTTGAAGTTCACAATCTCATGGGAATACCTTCCGCTACTTGCGGAAGGGGACAAAGCGAGAGCGTGAGTTCTTCGGCACCGGATGAAAGGAGTGTGGCCAGGACTCGGGGAAAGGGGGTTGAAAATCTGTTCAAAATTCAAATCGTTTGCGTGTGTGAACGAACAGCAGCCTAATCTTCCCTTTCGGACGAACTTGCCTACTGTTTGCGATAGGGGTCGTGGATGGTTTTCAAGAAACATTTCTATATAAGGGGGCGCGAAGTACTTAAACGCGTTCGACGGGGAGAAGCGAACTCACACACACACACGCCTAAGGGATAGTCGAGTGCGCGGAACTAACCGTAACTGATGATATGATAATGATGATGTTGGCAATGGCTACGAAAAACAACGCCATTCGAAACCCGCAACACCCGGACCGGTAGGGGAGTGCAAAGAAAAAGGGGTGCCATTAGTTTGTGTGAGCCCTTTTTCTGCCGGTCGGTGTAGGCATCTTTGGACACACTCCCGAGGTCTGGCATGGCCACCGTCTATATGCGGCACCGCATATACGGTCCGTTGATTCTTCCGTTTCGTCATGCATGCTCGACAAGCGGTGTGCAAGAACACGGTGAAGACGGCATGCAAACAAAACGTACCCTTCTGAAACGGACGGAAGCAGCTAGCTGTTTAAGAACTGTTCTTCCCCTAGTTCTTTACTGGTTCCGTTCCGGTCTATCGAAAATCGACGACTTTATTAAGTGGCTTGAACAGGCTTGAACCTCAAGAAGCGGCATGGTGGGGAGCAAGCGAGAGCTCTGCGGGGTGTGCAAGAAGAAGAACAGCGGCACACGGGGCACTGCCTAAATTTAGTAGGTCTGCCTGGTTTGTTTCCAACCGCCTGGTAGTTTTGTTCTTATCCCTCCTTACCACTGCTGCCTGGGGTGCGAACTACAGTATATTAGTTCTCATTTAAATGTGACAATGGGTAAAACAAAAACACACACGCGCGCACACACGCACGGGTTTAGGGAAGGCCCTCTTTTCTCAGAGGGGAAATCCCTTTTACGTTTTCTCTTATTTTTTTTTCTGGTGCAACACACGCAAAGAAAAACGAAAGATGTTGTAGGTTTTTAGGATTGGGAGGTAACAAAAAAAAAACACGGGGCAGTGCACAAACAGCTGCAGCGGAAATGAGTAACCGAAGGAAGGGAGCACGTGCATAATGAACGTTTTTTTTTTTGCTTAATTATACCAGCTTATGTGACGTTCCGGCCTGGTTTGTGTTGCATAACATTCAATTGGTTGGCCTGCGGGTATCAATGTTAAAATCCCACGTGCTAAACTCGGTGTGTTACTGATCTGTCAAATTTTGACAGCTGACAGGAGGCTGCCTTTTTATTCGTATTTCATGAATTTGTTTTCCTAGAGTCTCGAAAACGATCTGGATTTGAACTCATGTCACCTAATTACTCTATGAGTGTCACCTCTCATCATTGCACTGGACTAATTAGAAACTCATTCCCGTTTACTTTAAATATCGTATTGGATGGATTTATATATTGTCTGCAATATGGACGAGAATTAAATTAGTTTTTATGTCAAGTTTTTTTTTGTTTCCTCAAGATTGTGTTCCTTAGATAAAAAACATCATGTTTTATTTTAGCTAGGCACACCGACACAACAAACTGGTTTCGAACCTGCACATCTCTCTCCCAATCCACTCTGCGAGTGTCACTCCTCATCTACCGCATTAGACCACCGGGCAACTCATCCTGTCATCGGTTCGATATCGATCAGTACGTTCGGGCAAAACGCAGGCCAGCCAATAATTTTACAGCTCTATTACAACCGCTAATGAAGTAACCGTGGCATGAATGGTTTAGGAAGCATGCCTAAAACCATCATCGTCACTCCCGAAGCACGGCACACTCTCTTTGTGTGACTCATTAATAATGGCCTCACCCCACATATATTTATTAACAAATATTAGCCGCCTTCATATAAATATCATCATCATCCCCCCTTGCGAGATCGTTCTGCTTTGCTTCAGTGTGTGTGTGTGTTTTCCATTTTTGACAGCCAAGACTTATATCATGTGGCTTAAGCGCTTCTTGTGGTTGCTCGGTATCATAAATAAATGGTCGAAAATTGTAGACCAACCGGGCGTGTGTGTGTGTGTGTGTGTGTGATGAGTGAGGTAGACAATATAACAGAGGATGAAAAAAAGGACAGTAAAAGCTAAAGAAGCAAAACATACCAGATCGGACGTTAAATGCTTGTCGAAGATCATTCCCACCGCGAAGACGACACCCTGCCGGGCACACGATGC
>KB664054.1:3106970-3157420 GCA_000349025.1 Anopheles minimus | reverse complement strand
CCCCTCCCCTGCGGTCCACCTTCGTTGCCACAGTTTTTAGCGCGCATTTAATTGGTTAAGCACATCGTAGCGCTTAATTTTGGGGAGTTTATTTTCGGTTGCTTGCAAGGCAAATGGAGAGCCACACTGGCGAACGAGAAGATGTAGAAGAGGAGGCAGTGAAGAAAAAAAATACAACACCAATTTGGATGCTTTCTGGATGCGCTCCCGCTGTGTCTCGCGTGTGTGAGATCACTGTTTTACTGCTTTTTATTGTGGAGCGTTTGTTGCAGTGCTGGTTTGTTTTTATTAGTTTCGCTGAGTGGATGATACTAAACATTTTGTTTAAAGGTTGTTTAAATAAGAAATTCGTTAACCAGATGGATGAAAGAAGCGGTGGTAAGAGATCATGGTTTAAGGGATATTTTTTTTTTAGCTGTGGTTGTGCCATATTGAGTTGCTGTATGAAATGTGTTTTATTCACAAAAATGTATTGCCCTGCATTGCAAATGGTGCACTCTTCGAAGATTACACTTAAACAGGTTGTATGGAAGCTCCCACGAATCGGCATCCTTAAGCGCACCTGGCCAGCTCTTCTGCAAGTGTTTTGTGTCGAGAAGTGATCTCATCAGTACGAGTAAGTTGGAACTGATGCTTCAGATGGGTTAAGATCACCTCTCAAGCTCGGTTGTGTTTGCTAGCGTCCTTCTTTCGGTCGTTCGTGGCCCCGATAACAGTACGCGAGCTGGAGTGCTGTTCGGGACTAAAGTATCCGGCCTCAGCTCTCATGAGTGACTGTTTGCTCCACTTGAGTGTTCCATTTGTGCGATGGGGAAGTTCGTTTCGATTTTGGGAAATCTCAGAATGGCAAGTTGGACTGGTACAAATGAGGGAGAATTTTTTTTTATCTCACAGTGGGTGAGTCACGTCATTAAAATGACACCGAACAACCCGAAGATTTTAAAAGAAGATCGCTCAAACAGATTGTTGAAAATTATTTAAAAGAAAACTTAACCTCTAACTCGATAAGCGGCTTTAATGATTTTTAATTAGAGTTTCCTAAAAATAGAATAAATATTGGAAACATGTTTTTGTTTATAAACAATACTAAATAAATCATTTTTGAATATTTTTACCAGGAACCAATGTGGCAGAAAGGGTGTGAGCGCGTGTGTGTGTGTGGTTTCTTCGGAAAATTGATCCTCCATAGCAAACAAAACCCACACGTACAAAACCACAAACCTTCGTTCCGAAAATCTCGTCCGACAGAGGGTTTTTGGCCGGTTGCCAGTACGTTTTTGCTCCAATCGTGTTTGTGTTTTTTTGTTGTTCTCCATTCAAGGGAAGGGATGGGTGATTTTGATTTCGGTCAACCAGATCGGAATGCATTTCGGAATTGGATGCTCTGGTGGTTAGCGGTGTGTGCCGGGTGAGAATATATTTAATTCCCGCTCGAAAAGTGTGTGAGTGTGTGTGGTTCCCAGCAATTGAACACAGATCGTATTCATATTATGAATAATTAAATTTAATAAATTTGTTTCTGATTTCTGGTTCTAATTTATGGATGTGAAATTCAATTCACCATAATATTGAAGCCGATGTTGCAGCATTATTCCGGTTTGCTATTATTTTTGCTTCATTCGCTCGTGCACAAACAATGTTCAATTGTTTATGTTTTTGTTTTGCCCGCTACCGCAATAACCAATCCACAGAATTTCACACCTTTCAATAAATAATCATCTCGCGTTGTCCGGTCGGTAATAGTGGGAGTATCAACAAACAAGCTAAACAAAAAGAAAAGGAAAACAATATGAAACAACAAGAACCATCAATATACATGGACTCCAGTCGCCGTTCGCTCCCATGCAGCCGCGCGTAGCAATTTCTATTTGTTTTGCCCTCTTTTTAAAAAAATCGTTTTTCATTAACAAGTGACAATCAAATGACAGCACTAAGTAAAACCTGACATTCAAACCAATCGCCCCGTTTCCCCGTGTTTGCCCCAACCGGCAGGAACGACCGATCCGCACATTAAATCATTTCACAATCAATCAATCGATTAATCAAATCCCGTCTCGGATGGGTGGGTGGGGTGCATAAAACGATCCCCACTGTACGCTCACTTTTCATCCCCGTTTTCTCCATTTTGTGTGTGTTTTTTTTTTATTCGCTTCCCCCATTACGCTATCACTCATTAGATTTTGAACATAATTAAATCACTCGACATCATCAATTATAGAAGCTCATCAGTTTATGGGTTTGGTGGTTCTTGGGATGGAGGGGGGGGGGAGGGGGTGCGTGGGCTTGAAGTGGTTGCATGGTAGAAGTAGCGCGTATAGCGGTGGCAGAGAGTGTGCAAATTGTGCGCAGCTATTAAAAAAAAATAATTTAAATCATGAAAAACTTTGAATGTGCTGCTATTTCACTCCTGGAACCTCGGGTGGGGGAGGAAAAGGACGAAGGGCATGTGGATGCACGCGGGTGAAGGATTATACCAGAAGCAAAACCCCAGCAGAGGCGCGCCGCAAGGATTGCATTTACAAAATGAGGAGAGCGTAGAAAAAAAGTTTCATGCTCTCGCTCTCTCGATTCGCGCTGCCTCGTTTTCGCAAACGCGTCTATACGAAAGCACTCCAGTAGTAGTAGTAGGTAGTAGTGGTGGTAGTAGAAGGCTAGCACCGGAGGATTGTACAGAGAGACGCGAATAATTAAACTCAAACAGGCGGAAAATTATTTTGCCCGGAGTTAATTAAATTTTCATTCGTTTATAGATTATTTCGCTCCCACCATCCCGTTCGCCTAATATGGCTGCGGGAGATTGCGGTGTGGCCATTTCCCCGGCCGAAGAAGCGGGGCATGCTTAAAGCAGAGAGGAAGAGAAGGGGAAGAGATAGCGTTGGAATGGTGGTGCGTTGGGTAATAATTTTCTTAATTTCGTTTATTCGATTAAGAGTGTGCTTTTCGGCAAACGATTACAGCGCGGGATCGGTTTGTGTGGCGAAAATATGTATGCATAAATGGCGACCAGTTTAAACTTTAATTGATTGCAGACGTTGTGCTAGCATGTGGTTCGTTTTTTTAGATCATAATAAATCTTCATTAAAATTATTTTTATACAAAAAAAAACAAAATAAAAATCAGGGGTGAAAAAAAAATCCAAAATAAAAATAATACTAAGCTGGGTCGTTAAGTACCAAGCGTCTCCATTAAATTAATTATAGTATTGTTTAATGACGAAAAGTATCTGGCGCCTCCATCGAAATTTTATATTCATACTTTTATAATTTAAACATTACAATTTATATGGCTAAACATTTCTACATGACACAGGCGAGTGAAGCATGCATTCTTTTGTTGTTATTTTTGGCACTTCAAAATGGCCACCCAACAACAAAACTCTTGCTTGGAGGTTTTGCTGGTGTAGCGTTCTCAATTCGCAAACTTCCGTTGGCCGTGCTGAAGCATCCATCCTGGGCACGGATTAAAACACACAGCTCCAACCCCGAACCCGTTGACAATATTATTCCACCCCTTTTGTGCTGTCGGTATTGAACGTACCATGATCAGTATGCTCAACACACTCTCATCCGTTGCGAAACCGAAAGTGAAGCGGAAATAGTGAAGAGGTGTGGAAAGAATCACATAACAGGCAAGCTCGCAAAAAAGCGTTGGAAATGGATAGTTAGAACCACGGGAAGATAGGATGCCGTCGCCCCAGTTGATGGCGTTTGAAGAGTACCGTGTTTTGAACGGATGTCTGTTTCTGGATACGGAACGCGCCCCGTCAAGTGTGTGTGTGTGTGTGCTGTCTAATCAAAATCCCCAACATACTGTCGAACTTCTGAGTGTACCGGACACAGGTATGCGTCCAGAACACGACGGGACGTTGAGGTTATGTCTGAACGTGTTTGAACAGCTAGAAGCGGAAGGGAGGATCAACAGGGACAGCAAACGATAGAGGGTGCGTTACTGGAGAGTTTACCGAAGTTTAACGAGATTAACAGATCGTAATGGAAGAGCAACGAGAAGTACCTTCTCGTTGGCTCGGATGTGTTTGTGTTTTCCGTTCTGCTTGCTTCCTTTTCATTACCGTACAGTGCTTTATGGGTGGTGTGTACTTGCTGGAAGAGTTCTTCATTTTTCCCCCCCTAGTATAGCCATTTGTTGTGGGAAATAAGCCCTGACGGGGATTTACCCTGTCAGCATATCCATTGCACATGGATGTGTGTACAAGTTTCGAGGTGGCTTATTATTTTTCCAAAGGTACTCAAGTGTACTTTGGTATCGCTCTCGCCTACAGTCCTGTCTATTGTTGTATGAAAATTTTAACACTAACTTCACTCAGGCACTAACATCTTCTACTCTCTCTCTCTGTCTACTTCCAGGTAAGCATGAGTTATGGTTTCAAATTGGTAAGCAGCAACAGCAGCAGTTGTGTATCAACTATTCCATTCTGGACATCAAGGATATCAGCAACACCAATCAGCTCGGAGTACGCGTGTACTTTATCGTGAAGAGTCTCCCCAGACCTCACCATTACCGACTCACTGGGTCCCTATATAGATACACCGAAGGCGCTCGAAGGCGTTGGGAACATGGGACTCATTTTATGTTGCTTCACAACCGACCACCACACCCGCACTCTCAACACTCTTTATCTGGGTGATGTATCAGGAAAGGGAGGGAAGAAAAAAAGCGGGCTCATGGTACGGTTCTGCCTCCATCATGTGTCACATCCGTACGGAAGGTGTTGCCTTCTTGCATTCGCTTGCTTTCATCGTCGTTCTACTCTCATGCTACCGTGTACAAAAACGTTGCAGAAATGGATAATGGACTTCTCACACACACACACACCACGTGCAGTTCCCGCCTTCACACCGTTGTCGGTGTGTTAATTTGTCTGATTGACTTCCTACCGAACCGGTAGTACACGGCAGAAAAGAAGCCAAACGGTGCTGTGGTGTGCGCAAGTGATGTATCACTTTAAATATTTATCCATCATTTCGAAGCTGAATGAAGCATGTCGACATCATCAATCCCCCAACCAAAACCCCACCGCTCCAGGTAATGGTTGTGATGCAAACACGGTTGAAGCTGTGAGCTAGAAGGACGATACAAAGCCGGACATGAGATATTGACACACACAAGACGTGGCACAGTGCGGACCCTTACGTGAATCGGAAAAGAAACGTGAAGAGCAACATTTCGCCACAAGGAAACACGTTTGGAGAGCCATTTTTAATATACCTTCTCGTGTTTTGTTTGTTTGGAAAGCTAAACAACGTTGTGTACACTCACAACGTACGTAAATCCCGCCCGCAAACCGATCGGTGGTGATGAGGCGGGGGTGTTGTTTGGACGAAGTTCCTGGAAAGCGTCGGGTGAATCATTCTGCAACACGGCAACACGTTGCTTTTAGCGCGTCTGGGCAAGGGCCTACGACCGTAACACCGGAGTCATTTTGTATTTCTTCAAGACTTCCATTGTGTGTCCAAACTGTTTGCGATTTATGGGAAGATTGATTGACTGATATGTGATGCCGGAAGGGAAATCCTTGGGGATTCGTTAGGAAACTTTGGGAAACGGATGTGTGGAGCGTTATGAGTAGCTAAATATGTTTTTTTTTGTTGTGCCGCCTAAATGCTTATCATAAATTTTCACAGAGTTTGTAGGTCTAGATGTCTAGATTATGGCGAAGTTCCACCTTGGGTACAGAATTCTGTAGGATGAACAAATCTTCAGGAATTTCTTTGGACTAAAGCGATCTTTTTAACCCTATGAAGACAGGTTTGGATTTCTTCCATTCTTGAAATGTAATTACTGTATGGTAGTCTGATGTCCTCCAATTTCAAGAAACAAGACTCGGACGCAAGAATTACAATGGAGCTACACGATAATTTGCTATCATTCAGCTAGATCTCCATAATTTTCTGTAACTTTGGAGTTGATTTTTTTGAGGTCACCCAATAAGATTCATTGGTGGGAAAGTCATACCTATCTGTAGGTAAACTATCGGGGATATATTACCTGTGTTCTTGAGCTCCTGCATCTCGATGATGATTACCTGTACTACACATGGAAGGATTTAGAAATTAACGGACTCACTCTAAATTAATATGACACCTCAATTTTATTGGGCAGAGGTTAAAAACTGGAAGTAGCAATGAAAGGAACCCCTTGCGTACGATTTAGTATGCGACGATCCATCGTTTTCCCCATGCATGAAGCGTACTGCATTGCTTGTGTGTTGGATGTGCAAAACTTAAGATATGCGGTACACACCACCAGCGGTTTACATGTCAGAGGGGGGATTGGAGCCAATCGACTGTCAATTGAGAGTGCGATCGACACAAGTGGAATGTCGCATGCTAAATAGAGAAGGCAGTTTAGTTTGAAATGTCGTGATCTATGTAATAAAATGTCTGCTTTATGGAGTTGCTGAGGGTTGAGAGTTTCAATTCAATTTCTATAGTAAAGCTTTCCTAGCGTTGTTCTATTTACGAGGTCGTAAAGGGGTGCTAGCGTGTATATTGAAGAGTCAACCTTCAAGTTCAGCTTCGGTTTGTTTTACGACAGTAAAGTGATTGCATCGCAAACGCTTTTAACTAGCTGGGAAGCGTTCGGTAGTGTCAGCGCAGCTGTCAAACTCGTTTTGCAAAAAACCACCTCTCACCGTTGTCCAACCGTACCAAATCGCTTAATAACTCAACAAAAGGAGATACAAACACAAAAAAAAACCATCCCCTGTGGGGAAGATGAGTTAACCGACACGAGACGATTCTTTTGTTCGCGTAAATAGTTGTACAGTAATAGGGAGAAACACTTCCATATGTAAATTAAATCCCTGGAATCTGCATTCAGGTGTGCAGATTGGTCACCTTTCCGTTCAATGCCTAGCCGTTCATTGTTGTTGCCATTGTGCTAATGTGTGATGACCACATTTAGTGCTATAAATGTTTGATCGCAAGCTATCGTGTGTAGTAAAGTATCATCACCTACGGCCAATGCCGGTCGCGCGTCCTCTCGGATTGCATCGGATCGTGCTGTTTTTATTTGTTGTCACACTGGAAACGGAACGGAGCCGGGTAATAGGAAGATGGGAGAAAAGAGCGGGACTGTTGTATGTGCGCGGTACGACAACGTACGGTTAATTGCTCTGTCATCAGCGTGCATGCCGCACCATCAATGAAGAAGCTAACTGTGTTGAATGGACGAACGATTGGAGGAGGGATGTAAAGCGAAGCAGGATGGAAAGGGGAAAGAAGGGAGGCGAACGAAAGGGTAAAGTGTTTTAAACGGGCTACACAATTCAAAACCGGTTGTTGCATTGTGTTTTTTTGTTTGGTTTTTGTATGAAGAGAGAAGAAGGAAGGGAGGGTTCTGTCAATTTGCGATTGCATTTCGTATTCGTTCGATTTGTAATTTCGGAAAGTTGCACATTGTGGTGTGGGAAGGAAAAATTGAAAAAAACACACACACACGCCAATGTGTGCACCGTAATAAAATGAGTGCTTGATGATATGTTATTGTTTTATTGCGGTATCGATCTCCTAGCAGGGTTGCACGCTGGAATTGCACTGTTGCACATAATAATCGTAAATTAGCATACGTGTAAAATGCGCGGGGAATTTACAAGCGTGCAGTTCTTTTTTTTTTTTTTGTGTTGCGCGCCTGGTTTGAATGAGAATAATTTGCGAAGGGTAGATATTTTAATAATTTTATGATGGCTGTTTTATTGTGTGGTTTATTGTGCGTGTGCATGATGTTATAAGGAATAACGCCGTAATTTAGTTGTACGGGATGGTGACTATCCCACCATGTAAACGAATGTCAAGTTTTTGCTTAATATAAAATGCTGCTATCATAAATTGTATGGCCTATAGTCGGACCAGCGTTGCCCGAATGATCGAGTAGTTGTGTAGGAGTAGTAAAAGGTTGGTGCCGTGACCAGGATACATTCGTTATTACTCTTGAAACAGGCGATTATTGCTGGTATAAAATATGCAATGATTTTATTTGAATATTTTAAATCAGTTTCTTGAAATGTATTTACACTCAACATCGCAACCATTTCGGGAATACAAAATCGAGTCAATTAATGTATGGTATATTGAACTAGCAATTGAGGTATATGCTGGATTGTCACCAATACGCGTCACATGTGCATTTGGGTACGAATTACAAAACACTGGAATGTTTATTTTCCCTTCCACTTCAAGTTAATAGTTTAATACTCTGCTGCTGTCGGGATTCAGTCCCTAAATCATGATAAACGCACTCTTGTCCGACCTTCGATGTGTTGCAGCCGACCACGAAGTCTGTGGTGGCAACTTCAAGCGAACACGATCAGCAAAGCCCCATTTCTTACATCGGTGCCCGCCTAAGGATACACCTGGGCCCATTCCAGCACTGCAGAAGCTACCAACTACACGAAGGGTATGTTCCGGTGTAGTGCAGAGGGAAAAAAACATCATGATCAGAGGAAGAAAAGATGCAAGAAAAAAAAACATGTAAACGAGCATGATCGGCCGGCAGTTCTACCGGTGCGCGGTTTGAAAATTGCTCGCAGTGTGCATCGCATGCACAGTATTACTCCCCTTCTTCAGACTTCAGTTCTGCAGGAGGACAAACAAGGTCTTAATGATACGTCTCTGGCAAGGCAAGGCAAGTAAGCGGAGATTGTCGATTTTCTCTTATGCTCAGCGTGCGCTGCTGTGTGTGTCACAGAAGATTTGCAGTTTCTCCCTCCGCAGCCGCCGTCGCCAGCGCCGCCAGTTCAATTCCCAGTGTCTGATGCATCGAAACGATATGCATTGGGTGGAGTGATGAATGCGGCCAACGAGAGCGAAAGAGACGATGTGAAAGGGGTACATGAGCAACGGGAACTTTTATTTGTTCGAAGCTAGCAATCAGCATGAAGAAGTGATCCCGACTTCGGTACCTCTCTCCCTCGCTCTCATGCATTTTGTACCATGCCTGTATGACCCGAAGCTTCGTGAAAATAAAGGGAATGATCGAGACGCGAAAACGAGCAAATTAAGTTGAATGTAAAATAATCGTTCTCTGCCCTATTCCCTCCCTCTTCTCCCTCTTTCCCCTCCCCTCCACCAGTCGTGTTCGTAATAGTTTTGCCATTGTGGAGCGTGTCGGGTACCGAGCATCCTTGGGAAATGCTTGGGATATTGAACACATCTTCGCAACGAGTGGTTGGATTTGTACGGTTTAAATTTTGACGGTTTCGTATCACTCCAAGGCTCATCCTGTGCGAGTTTGGTATCGTTTGGTCTTGTACATTTTTTGTTGTTGACAATATTCATTAATTATTTATTTCAAATAATTTAATAGATGAAATTTCTTAACATTTTTGCCAAATTAAATAGTTAACGAATTACTTATATCTTATTTTTTTAGGTTCGAAAACGACGTAGAACGAAGTACAAGAACATCCGAATGATAACCACCGTTAAAATGTGAAAAGACCACGCAGACGGTTGCATCCTTCCTCAGTGCGGTAACCGGCAATTATCGGTACATCTTTAAATGCTGATGGGTTGATTGATTTGGCCGATGGCATCAATCTCCCATCCCGTCCGCATGGCTCTGCTCATGCCTGTTACAAAACATTGAAGTCCCACAAGCGGCTCCCAAACGGGTCCGAGCTAATTCTGAATATACCGATCCCAGACAGTCGGCCTGACGGTGCGATACACATGTATGTTTGTGTCGGTGTGTGGGAAACGGAGAAGCATAAAGAGGCACGATGTTAACATGCACCGAAAAACAAAAGGAGAAATAAAGAACAAGCGAAGATCCCCCAATAAATGAGCTGGCGACGCGGGGAGGAATAGCAAACTACCCCTTTTGGGATTTTTCTCCCATTTTTTTTTTGTTGTTGCTTCCAACCACGCGAAACCAACCACCAACTCGACGCCTTGTTACGCAAAACATAAAACCCGGCACCCCCGGTGGTAGAGAGAACACAGAGAGAGAGAGAGAGAGAGAGAGAGACAGAGAGAGAGAGAGAGAGAGACAGAGAAAGAGCTTAATAGGTTTTTTTTTTCTCCAAATGGTTTGAAGTCGTCCGGATGAGAACGTACTCTGGGTAATGGGGCGTACGAGAGTAACGTGCGCTTGTGTATGTATACATGTAGCGTAGCATATTACAGAGTGCTGCACCTCATCTCTTACCGACCGCCACCATCCCTGTACCCTTATGCCCCAAAACACACACCACATCCGTCTCGCGAATGTGCGAAGGAAAACGAGCAACGAAATGGAAATCGGGTATTATTTATAATCATATGCCTTTAATCGTAAGTGTATATAATCACGATTTACGTTAATTATTTTAATAGAATGTTAATTCGATGCCCTCGAGTTGTTCGCCAGGATGGATGTCTGTATGTGTGTGTGTGTATGCAACAGTCGAAGGGAGCGCAGGATTCCGTGAAGCATCGTTTTGTGCGGTGGCGGTCTGTTTCGCTTGAGCGGTGGCGCTGTATGTTGTTATGTGTGAAGAGGATCACTTTCCGGTATCGTGTTTTTTCTTCATCGCTCCTTCCTCCCTCCGCAGTGTATTATAGTTAAGAGTTGGTCGGTTCAGTTTCTGTTTGTTGCCGTTCCCCGGTGACTGCAGTTGGTGGCACGAATGGTAGCAGACTCATTTCTGGTACGTTTCTCATGATGGGCATTCATTCGGAAATGGTTTCCAGAATCAGTGACTTAATCGCGCGGTTTCATTTTTACACACGTGATCTGTCATTTCAAAAGTTACAGCTAAAGTGACGTTTGCTGGCGATGTCATTTCAATTGCTACCGAAATGTAGTGGCTTCTTCTCAATTTCTCCTCAGAATACTAGTACTCTCACACACACGCGTCGACTAGTCTCGGTGGAAAATGCTCTCTGTTGCTTGTTTTACTTTGCAGCTCACACAATATCATGCAGCTACCGGTCAGAATCTTCAACCACCACACTAGGCGATATTGCATATGGTTAAAGATCGACCAACTCCAGCCCGCAGTTTTTTTTTAATGTGAACTTGAAGCAATTATTATCATCGCTGTAAAAATGGCAGTTACAAACTGTGCTGTGTATTACATATCGGTGTTTTTTCTCGTCCTCTTTCTTTACAGCTGTTGGTAGGGTCTGGACCTAGACCTGCACTCCCCTCCCATTCCCCCTCCTCATTTCCTCCTACCCCAATACCCACATGTTGTTGATCCTGTTTGGCGGTTTTTCTGTTGTCCGCCCTCTCAGCGAAGCGCAAAAAGCGCACCCTTCGTCAGTTCATTATAATTATCATCATCAGCTGCAATTTATGTCCGTAATTCATGACTTTAACGCGTACTAATTTTAGCTTCATTAAACACACACCAACCACTCCTCCAATACCTGTTCACCATATTTCGGTGTGTACTTTTCGGTTCGCTCGACGTACCGATGACGGGGTGCCTCTCCGTTAGTGGTCGGTGCCACGCACATACGTGGGGATGGTTTAGCTGACGCGCGTTCCTGCCAACCATCATGTTCTCAATAAACACCCATACTTAGACACACGCCTGCTGGAGAAGAAGAGGAAGCGAACGCGTTTTAACGGTGGGCTTACCACCCCGGTGATGGATGCTTGGAGTTTTTGTTTTATTATTATTTTGCGTTGCGCACCATCATTGCTGTATTTGCTATCGTAAAATGTAAGCACACACACACACGCACGCACACACATGTAACCGGGAGGGTGGAAAATAGACACCGGGAGATGTACCACAGTCTCCGGCCGGTAATTGTTTGGTTTTGAATGAAGAATAAGACGCGGGCGAGAAAACAAAACCATCCGTTTGTTTGAAAAATAAAACTGTGCAAAGAAAATAAACAACAGTTGGTTGTGACGTGGTTGATCGTTTTGTTTTTCTTTCTCGCTGCGGCTGCATCCCTAAATGCGGGGGCCTCCGTTGACACAGTTTTTAATAGTGGCCGGGACGATATGTTTGCAGAACAAAAAAAAAAGATACTGCTCTTTTTATTACCATTCGAGTATGCACTGCGTATTTTACGATCGCTAAATATAAGAATGCGAAACGAGGTAGAAGATTACCCGACCTGGCTTGTTATGACTTTTGCCTGCAGTTAGCGAATTTTACTGTTCGGTAATGTGATGCGGCTGCTTTTATACGGAATTTAGCGTGTGGAGTTGTGGCCGGGATGAATGGTATTGACGGTATGGTGTGGCGTACACTACACGCCCGGTTGATGCTAAAATCTCAATTCGACTCTGCACTGTTATTGGTAAGTATTAGATTTTCTTCAATAGAAGAAAAAGAAGAAGAAAACATTGTTCTTCAGTGTTAGTCGTTATGCACCCGCGTCTGCCCCTTTTACATTAGACGGAATAATCTCTTTTCGCGCCGTCTTTTACTACACTTTGAGACATTTTTTTATCTCCGCTGCATATTTTAATTTACTTATCACGCAAAAATGCAAATCCAATTCATTACGAACAATGACATTTTCCATTTAGATCTGCATACGCGAGCGTGCGCGCCATATTTGTTGACGGCGCGGTACATATCTATTATGCGTGGTCGGTTTGGATGATTGCCTACCCATCAATACGCGTACGACGATGCTTTCGCTTTTTGCAGTCCGTGTAAATGACCGCCGCCAGTTGTTTGCCGGTGTTTTTTTTTTCTCTCACAATCATTCTGAAAGATGCAATAAAGGGAATTGTAAGTGAAACGAAAACAAAAAAAAAGATGGAAAAATAATAATAAAAACAACTAAGAACAAGAGTAGACAGATCACTGTAGAAAAGGGAAACACAAAAAGAAAAGCAAAAGGGATGTGTAAAACGATTGCAAAAAAAAGCGCACACAGACACACACACACAAGCAAGAAGAAAAAGCGAGCAATCGCCATCATTTGCATATTTTAATACGCAAGGCAAAAATATAAAATAATTTTAAACTTTATTCGTTCAACGTTGTTTCTTTTTTCTTGTTGTTTTCACCTTTGCTTTTCATTTGGTGGTAAGGAAGCTTCACCATATTGGGTGGCTACCTACTGTACAGACTAACCGAAAGCAAAAAAAACAAAAAACAAAAAGAGCAATGTCCTCGGGAAGGTTCGTGTCAACAGAGGCAAAAAGGAACAAGTTTTCTACATTGAAGGTTTTTCCCTCCGGTTGGAGAAAATGTAAAAGGGAAAAACGCATTTAAAATGTACATAAGAACGTACATAGAACCGTTTGTTTGCCGACAGTGGGAGAGAGTTTTTCACTTTTGCTAGTAAAAACCTACGTATCCTAGCTTCTGTGTATGGCTTTTTTTTATTCTGTCATCAAAAACGAGAGAAGGAAGGAGAACGATTTTACTCCGTTTCCCGTCCTTTTTGCGCTCTTAATTAAGCCATCCTAGAGCAACCGATGGTCGATCTGCGAATGTTTCTGGTAGTGCATCTTTTTTTTTGTATTTAAATATTTACCCTGTTTGAGGTTCTCTCGCTCCTCTCTTTGTCTTTCGCTCTGCCATGTTTGGAAATGAAAGTTTTTGTATAAAACAAAACGAAGAAGAAGAGGAAGTGGGGGGAAATACTCTACCCGTGTCAAGGGACTCGTGTCAGGCAAAAAAAGGGCACGCTTTATTGAAATTATGTGCCAACTGGAAAAACTGGCGTTCGTGAACACACCAGGAAAAAAAAGGAAAAAAACAAGCGTGAAACCAAATGAAAACTAGAGTGGTTTGGTTCCGGTGCGCCAAGCTGTAGCAGTGCCCTCAGGCTAGTTGGTAGATTTGTCCCGAAGCTGTCCTTTCTGTGTGTTTGTGTGAGTCCTCCGCTGCTGCATCCCCGTGTAGTGACCGGTTTGGAGCATATATATGTATATAATTTTGTTTTACTTTTTTCCTACTGATTTCGGATGCCTTTGTGACTGTTTTTTTTGTTGTTGTTGCTTCTACTCAGTCTTCCCTTGGCTCTGTTGAATTTATTATCCTGCCGTTTGTTTTCCACCACCCTCCGCCCACCTGAGGTAGCGGGAAGGAAGTGTTATGGTCGGTTAAAGCCACACTCTCTCACACACACACACACACACGTTATGTTGGGGTAAGCAAAAGAAAAAAAAAACAAGAAAAACCGAGGGTGTTTTCTCCGCCCTTTTGGCTCTTGTTGGGGTTTTTTTCTGTCGCCGGCCGTCTTCTTTTAAAATGTTGCCAACCGCCCGGTTGGTCATTTTATGTTCGAGTTACGGATAATGAATTTGTTTCGAGCATGTCTCTCCAGGTTTGCGAGCTTTTTTTTATTAATATCCTACCCCTTTTCCTTTTTTCTCGCGCCAACATTTCATTGCCGTGCTTTGGATCTTTGTGTTCTAGTGGATATGAGGAATGAGGTTGCTGGTGCTTTTTGTTTGTGTCGTTATGAAACCAAGTGATTTTAATTTTAAAAAAAACACAACTCTGTAAGAGACTAAAGTTTGTAGGAATTTTAAACACGTTAAGCTTTGGCGTTTTTGTTTTTATTTAAATGATCGGCTGAAAACATAACCACAATCCATTAAGGTAAAGTGTGGTTGGTCAAGTACGGTTTACTAATCGAATGTGGCTCTTTCGCTCGTTAGGAGCAGCCTGTTTGCTTATTTAGAGCAGCCATGCTCACTACACATAAACCGGGTGCACGGATTATCCGTGCTGCTCAGGAAATAGCGTTAGTAATATTCAACAACAGTAGATGGTTGATTGTTATTATAGACCTTTTCACAATATAACATTAAAGGTTTTTTTTTAAACTCATAAACCAAGTCACAAGTAATTCATGTTTTGTTTTTTCTCTCTCGTTTTAGGTGAGTGTGGAATTCCAAATTCTGGATTGGATAAGTATATTCTATGCCAATGTTCCAATTAATCGCAAAAAGAATAGTTTTGGCTAAATTCTGTACTTGAAGAAGCCTAGACATCAGTACTCAATGGAATGGTACTAAAAAAACCCCCCTCTGTGTAGAAATTCGCTTGAGCTAGCTAATGTCCCAATAAGTGGTCCAAGGTGAGACAAAGTAGTTAGGCATTTAAGCAATCAATTCGTCCAACAACACGGTTCGGGGGCCGGCTTCGGCTGATTAGTCTCCTGTTTAGCTTGTTTGCAACAACTACCCTCACCTCGATCTCGCACCATTAAACGGTTAATTTATCGCCAATTCACACGTTAATTACATTCCCCCGGCGCACGGGTAGGGGTGTGGCGTTAACCCGTTTTACCCCGGCACCCCTCTCCCTTTTGTAAACCCCTGACCTACCGCCCATTTCGGAAGGCGGTTAAACGTCAGGGGCCAAACGAAAACACCTTTCGTCAGTGGGGTGTCCCCACCGTTCATTGGGTCAAACGATTGAAGGTCAGCCAGAGCGGGAGGGTGAATATTATGAATGGGAGGGAAAAAAGAAGAAGAAGAAAACACACACACAACGATAGGGTCAGTTTAATGGTTGTCGCTGGGTGAGACGTCAGAGCTGAAAAGTCTCTCGTCTGGAAAAGAGAAAGTACTGGCTAGCGCAAAACTTCTGACCTCTCGTCGATTTTGTTTTTCTGCTGGAGTCGAGACGGCAGAGAAAAAAAAAAGACAGACTGAACTGGAAAAAGGCACAGCGTAAACGGAACACCGGGGGGTTTTGCAAAATGGTTACCCCGTTCGAAGAAAACTGGTTTTCAGATTGTTGGATGGATGGTAGCAACTGCACGGGAATGGGGGTTTGCAAACCCTTTGAGTGACCAATTTTAATAGCTCAATTCGAGAAAGTGTTCCTGACCAGTTTTGCCGAGTCCTTTCTTCATCGGCTCGCATCCTCCATTTTGCTCCTCAAAGGCGTACGAGTGAAAGTGGATCGTTAGCCCTTTCGATGTTTTAGTGATGGAAGATCGTTTGAGAGTTTGCCGAGGGTGAGACATTCCTAACCTCACTTCCGTAGTAGGAGTTCTGGTAGCTGATCTTCCAAGAATTTCCAACCCTCCGTTTATTGTCCAAAGTTCCAATAGAAACATGACCCGTTCGGCAACTCCCTTTTGGAATTCTAACTTCAATGTGCGTCAAACGAATTCGGGGAGTAACGCAGGTTCGTCAAAATCTCAATGTGTTCCTGATGTTTCCGCAGCGCAACCATTGCCGTTGGATGTTGCCGAGACATTCTGAAGGGGTGTAGTGTCTTGTTTAAAATTTCACGCACGATTGACTTCTACCGAGAAACGGCCAACGCCACCAATGTGCGCTCTACAGGGGCAGATGAAACGGAGAAAAGCAAGAAATATGTCGACCAACCGCATGGTTGTTGAGGTTGGCGGTCGCTCTTTTTTTTCCAATGTGTTACTTGGTTGTCGCGTCATCGAGAACAGAACCGTAACCGTTCGGAAGGGACTGGCCTTTTTATTGTTATTGTTTTTACAACGGGTGCGTACATGTCTGCCTACCAACGCACACTTCATATTTCACATTCGCTTTGCCGCCGTCATGCATCGCCTGGTTCGCGTTGTGTTTGGCCATCGTATATATATATATACCACCGTACCGCCTTTACCAGGGGGGTACGTATGTGTGTTTGCACGGGACTTTTTCTCACTTCGGTGCGAACACATGCTACCGTATAATTTTACGATGTCGCGTCTTACCACCCACCAAGCAAATCGGGGTTTCCATTTTGTTAGCCCACCCGGCTCTCTCCTCACTTCCCCTTCCATCGTTTCGAAACGTCTAAGGCTCTTCCATACGTCGCTGCGCTATAATTAGAAGCCTAATCTTTAACTTTGCCTTTTCTTTTCACGCCTCACCGAGGCGGCGTAATAATGGTTTCTTTTCTGGGTTTCTTCCTCTCGATTAATTCTTCCACGGGCGCTGTTCGGCGTCTTTGCCTCTCAAACGGCCTGTGTCGTCGTCCGCCCGGTGTGTGCACAAGCTTATGTTTTGATTCCTATTAACAATTTTGTCTGAGCCGTAGGGGTTGGGTGTGTGGTCTTGTGGCCCGCATATCTGAGACGCTTATGAGCAGCTCGTACGGTTGAGCTGCGACATTATTACTCACCAATAGGTGCGCTTCCTTCCTGCACGGAAGGCACCGGAGAGGCAGACAGTGGAGTCGTAAAACGTTAGCGTGTTGTGCTGCGCCGGTGTGAATGTTTATAAACTCGTTTCGTAGTCATTACTCTGCTCCGCGGATTAGCCGCATCAGGTAGTAAGCAGCGGCAGCAAATCACTGAACGGGTTCACCCTGGCTGTCACAAATCGTGCGCTTGCCCTACTCCACAGCTGCCTCCCGCACGTTCTTACCTGTCACTCAAACTATCGCGCACCCCCTTTGCTGACGGGCGTGACGATACTTAGACGCGGTGAACGATAAGCTGCTGGTGTTACACCTTCACGATGGTACACTTTCGGACGGGATTTGTCAGCAAGGCTGTCACAATGATGGGGTAAATCATTCTTTAGTGTACCGGTTCACTTACGTCACGTAGACATTGGAATGTAGACATGTACGCTAATAAGTTACTTAATTTCAGTCGCATCCTCTGAGCTTCTTTTTTCTAAATGCTTAGCCATAAAAGAAGAGATCTTTTGAATTATCTACCAAGCCTCTATAAATAAGACATTAACTTAATTCGTGACGTATTCCAGGATTCCTCAGAGGTTTCCACACTTAACGTGATAGAATCAATAATAAAACTTCCATTAATTCACTCAGTTTCTTCAAAGTCTCGAGGTGTTACTAACTCCAGAGTAGACAGTCTTTATGAGCAACTCGTTAAACTTCATTTCTGAATGATTCGAGTTATATACTTTGAAGCTCCTAGTTTTCCAATATCCTCAAACAAGCAATACCTACCATGCTCGAGTTATCACTTAACGTGCACTGCTAGATGTAACAGTAGAGTGTAAGTCCCAATAGAATGCTTGATAGACACCAAATCCACAGTCAATATAGACAATTATCCCCTTCAAAAACAGGATCACGTCGCCATTTTGACACCTCCCTTGTAACGGAGACAAATTTCAAACATATCGCCGTCCGCATGCTCCCCGGTGTAAAGATGTCACACGTTCCCAGAGTACAAGCCGGGGAACACGGAGTTGTGGAAGGCCGAAGGTACGACACAGTGTACGACAAAGTTGTCTGGTAATTAATGCCAACACACACACACACACACACAAAGCCAGCCAGAGATTCAGTCCACCATGGGTCGCATCTGTTTTGATATCTTCCACCCGAAAGGGGATGAGCGGAGAGATATCTTCCTAACTCTCCTGTCACTCGCTTCAAAACCGGTTTCGCATAAACCCCCAGCACGGGGTACCACTTTCACTAATTGACGTCTAATTCGGTATGCATCCTCTTCCATATCCCCACCCTTGTATTCTGTATGTATGACTCTGTGTGTGTACTACCCTTTTATGATCTAATCTGATCCGTGGACCGGGGGTTTGGGACTGTGTGTGTGTGTGTAAAAGCGGCAGAAGCAAAAGCGCAGCAGAATCGAATGAAATACCGATTATGTGCCAATAAATTTCCACTTTACGCTTGCGTTTTGCTACGAGATATTTACCCTTCGCTTTTAGCGCGTCAATTGCCTGGCAAAGCCCCGTCGTCGATTATCGGTATGCTTGGGGATGTTGTGTGTGTGTGTGGGAGGGAAGCTAATCGGTACCTGATTGAAGCGAAACGAGCGGAATTTATCGCTAATTTTCGGGTTTTGGGTCGAATGGATTGCAAAGGTGGATGGGGGGAGGGGATATGTCCGGAGAGTGCGCGGGGTCCAATCGAGATGTCGAACTGAGGTTTATGGAAATGAACGCTATCTGGGGATTATTAGGCCAACTGAGCTGGAAACATATGAGCTTCTGCTTACCTTGCCAGGTACGTGTATTCCGGAGAATTGGAGTGCTGATATCCTCGCAATTAGTAACTCGCTATTGTTCCGTTGCTACAGTACCTGGAGACATTGGAATATCTTCAAATTTTAGCCTTTCCCACCAGTTATAACCTTGTTAAAAGACCCAAACGAAAACATGCTTCTTGGAAGTTGTCCGAAGACATTGAATGATAAAAATGACATCAAAGTCCTTCGCGTGGAACTCTAACCCTACCAGACCAGCCAGTGCAGTCAATTAGCCCTTATGAGGTGATAAAAAGCCTTCCACAGATCCACTGCACTCTGGCGGCACTAGAAAGCAAACCCACCAATAAATGTCTGATGTCGTCTACGCGTCAGTTTCTGGTGTGCAAAAAAGACGAAACCGGGGTAGTTTGCACAATGCGTAGGATTTTGCTTCCTTTATGTTTGATTCCTTCTTCGTTGAAGGGTAAGGGGAAAGAGCAAATAGAGGCAGCGGATGAGCGCCTTCGATCGCTTCATTCACTCACCGGCTTCGGTGTAATCTCGGGTCTCGGGTTGTTAACGTTACTTTTTATTTAAAGACCGACAAATGGATGGAATGTGTGGGTGCCATAAAAATAATCATTAAGTTTAATGTCATCTGCTCATCTGCTTTGACTCCGCTCAGAGGCGGGTGTGTGTGTTTTCTGTTGTTGCCGTTGTTACCGTGTCCTTACTGCTAAGCCACAGACGCGTTTGGATGTCGGTGAAGTGATGTGGATGTGTATGGGGGAGACAGATTTTTTTTTTTCGTTTGTTTCTTCCTCTGGTGATGAGTGGCAGCAAACAACCACGTTTACAATGCCCAGCAGAAGGATGGGTTTGGAGAGAGGGAGGGGGGGGGGTGCAAATTGAATTGGGGGCAAGATTGTCTTGAAGCTGTATGTTAAGATTTGTAGTGAATTATTCCGTTAAATGGTTGAAATGGTGATGTATATTTACTGCCCCTGTAAGTTTAGTAGATCACTGATAAATAATTAGGGTTTAATGAAATTAACGAATCCCTGTAGAAACTGCAAGTGTTTAAAACACCCGTTGAGCTGAGAAAAAAAAACAAACATAGCAACCTGTTGTTATAGGGATAGCCGTGCGAAAGATTATCCTCCAGCGATTGTAATACGTCTCCATCTTCCAATTTGTACCACAACTTCCCACCCTCTAGTCGATTGCCCTCTTGACAGATGGTTCAGATGATCCTTTAACGCTGAATGGCATGTAATTACAGCTAAGTGGATTAATTGACTAATCACACGTGAGAATCCAACGAACGCCACAGTGCCGGTTGCGTTACAACGTAACCCAAGCTGGCGTTGGCAGAGTTAAATTGATTCGGTGAAAGTTCAGCCGGGGGGAAAATTAGTTCCCCCCTCACCGGCAAAACCTCCAAAAGCAGCCAAGCGAGCGGAAGTATCGGATAAAAAATCTTCGTAACACGAGTTGGTGCTTTTGATTTAATTTGCCGTTTAATTTTGCACCGGGTTTGTAAAATGTTGCGGTGATGTCGTCAAACGCGTACGGTCGCGCTCGCGTCTCCGGTTTCGGATGTTGCTGAGAGCAAACCAAAAAAAAAAAAAACGAGAAACAAAAAAGACGCACTCGCGAAAGTAGTGGTGGTTTGGCAATGAGCGGGCGAAAGCCGAACGCGTAGCAAGTGTGCGGTTTCACGGGGTGAGGTTATTAATTTTCGACTGAACTGAAACTTCAGCGTCTTCGCAAACCAACCAACCCCCGGCACGGTTCCACTGGATGGAGACGGTTTCCGTTCGCAGCGGGTTCTTGACGTGCTGGATGCGCGGTTTTCGCCTGCTGAAACTTAAGAATCCAATTAACAGTTTTAACCTTATCAGTGTTTTGCACTGTGTGCAACGTTTCGCGGAGGCGTCTCCAGTCGGTACCGCTAGGGGGCGCACGGAGTGGTGCAACTCGTTAGATGCTTCGGAAGAAGCTGCTTTAACGTTCGAACGTCCTGTTGCTAAAGATGCCAGAGGATATTGAGCGTACTTCACACAGTTCTAGCAGAAGTGCTCGAAATTCCCGAACTGATGACGTTTTGCAGATCTAACGCAAAGTTATGCAACAAACACACCAATAAAGTAGACGGAAAAGATCTGTGAGATTTTGGAAAAGATCTCTGCTTGAGCAACTTACTGCTGGTGTTAGAATTCTGCTTTTCACATAGCTCGGAAAAAAAACAACACCACAAGACACAGACGTCAGATTTTATTGTGCATTTGTAGTCACTCTGGTTCGCTGCGGGTTCACTCCAGCACAACAACCTTGTTGAGTGTTAAAGGCCCATAATGTCTCGACAGTGTGTACACTCTTGATGGCTTTTAGACGAACGCCCACCTATCCTGCACAGTGTGGCAGTAAAATCATAACATACAAAAGCAGAGAGCAAATTCCTTCAACGACGTGTTGAGCTCATGCCATTCTTCGATTTATTATCCGTGTGAAGAGGAGTTCTGCTCTCTGGTACGGTTTGGGGGTCACGGTGCGCTTTACAAAAATCGATAATCATTGTAATAAAGAAAAAGAAACCCTGTCCGAAGAAGGGCTAGAATTCTGAGCTACGTTCTGATAGTTTTTTGGCCGTGGTCTTTTTTTTTACCGCCGATTTAGTTTTTGTAGCACAGTGACACCGCGCGCACAGTAAACTTTTATTTCCCCAATGCACCCAGCACAGATAACGAAGATAATGGAGTTTTCGTGAAATGTATAAGTAGTAGCTGCGGGGGTGTTAAGAAGCGGGAAGATATCTGCTGTGGAGAGCACTTGCATAGTGGTGCGCTTTTAGCAAATGCAGAGAAAGTTTTCTGGATCTCCCCCGGATCCTGCGGATGGATAGAAGCGGACCAACGGAAAGACACGTCGCTGGGAGACATTCGTTCGATGATTTCTTTCTGTATCTCTGTTCCAAGGGAGTGACTTTCCGGTATGGAATAGTGCACAAAGTATGTTAGGTTCTTGCTTCTAGTTAAAACTCTCGATCTACCAAGACTCCTCAACGAGCGCTAATCCAAGCCATGGTGAAGAGATAGCGATTTGAACATTCGCCACGACTCTCTGATTTCGGAGGATGACTCTTCCAGCGACATTGATTATCTTGCAACAATAATATGATTACATTTGCCATATTGTTATGAAATCTCCCAATAGCGTTCCACTAGTACGCTCGCGAACATTCTCAACACCCACTTAAGTTTGAGTACGAAACAACAACAAAAAATGGCGGAACAGCAGCAGTAACTTGATGTGCGTTCGAGAACAGGAGAAGAAACAAGACGAAAATCAAAGTATGCATACTTCAGTGGGGGGAGGGGAAGCGAAAAGCAAATCGCGAAACTTTTCCATCGTTCACACCCTCAACCATCGTCTTCGCACGGACGCATCTTTCCGTTATTTAATGTCAGCGCCTTTCTCGCCATTCTGGTGAAGATTTTCCATTCGGGATCTCAAGACACGCGAAGTGGTGATGTTGTTGGGATGGTAAGGACGTAGCGATACTAGCTAATAAGAGAAAAGGGAGAACTCGATTACGTTCAGTCCCAACATTCCCCCGCCCCGCCTCTGTTTGCCGCTCACTTCCCATTCCGGCGTAGGGAAGAATGTTTCCAGACTCTTGCCCAACTCCTCCTGTTTGCGCCTTAGCCGTGTTGGGCAAAAGACATCTGATTCTGGTGAGAAAGGGAAGTGACTTGATGTGTGAGGGTGTGTGTGTGTGTGTGTGTGTGGGCGGCACGGTACTGAAGAAATTATTCCGAGATAAAATAAATTACCGAACGATAAAGTTGGATGAAAAAGCCATTATAACTTTTTCAAATTAAATTATTAGTATACAGCTTTCCGAAAGGTTGATGGTGGTAGAAGCGGGTCTGTGTGTGTGTGTGTGTGTGTGTGTGTGTGTTTGTGCTCTTGATGGGTGGGTATCCTTTTCCCGTACCGTGTGTCCTTCTTCCAGCGCAGATGAGGTTAGGTTGCAGTTTCTCTGCATCCGAAGGTTTCCGTACAGTCCGCACAACTTGCGCTACCACGCAGCCAGCCAGGAACTTTTCCGTACATTTTCGGCGAACCGAAAACATGGCGGAGTGGAAGTTGGATGCGCTCAGGAGCGGCGAGCCATCGTGAAGTATTTCGTTCGCATTACGAATGCGCTCGTGGAAGGAACTGCTTCGGGGAAAAGTTCGCAGGGCAGGCATAATAATGGTGAAGAACTTCCGCACGGGACACCGGTGCGGGTGTGTCATTTCTTTTCCGTGTCGGTTTGCCCACTTCCACAAACCCGGTCGGGAGGTTCCAGCAACGTAACCAGCGGGAAAAGTTGTATGCACCAACACCACCACTGAAATCTGCGAAAAGAGCAATCCAATGTAAAGACATTGAGGACATCAGCGTACCCTGAGGTTGAGGAACGTCTTGTTTCACTGCTTTGTATGCTTCTTTATAATATGCTAAGAGATCTAATACAGTGGAAGACAGTATTTGGATAGGTATGTGAATTCTGGAGATGTCCAAATGTACAACACTGCTGGTAACAGAAGTTTCTGCAATATCTGGAAGGAGTTCCGAGAAAGTCCCTGCTAGATGGATTCTTTCAGAGATACTTCCTGAATATCTGAGTGTTGAAGTAGAGCGCTCTCCTCGCACCCGAATGTGTATCCTTCTTTCCAAACACTTAATGAAATCATTTCAATTAAGGAAAATGGTGTTCCGACCACCATGTAGCTACCTCAGGTAGTAGTAGTAGAACTGTTTTTTTTCTTCTTTCGTTGCTACAATGTTCTACTATAGTTAAACTCCCCCGGAGTTGTTCGTTCCCAACTGCCGGAATATGACAGGCGTGGAAGTTTTGCTTCAGACTTACACGCTTCCACACACAAAAAAAAACCCCCAACACACACAGAGATGTGAAGTCATCGGGCACAAAGCTACCGAAACGATTGCTTCTTTGTCTCGGCGGTCGGTTGTATTTTTTGCCGCTGTAAATTGGACTGGATGCTTGGTGAATTTTCGGACTCCGCTACGACCGTACCCTGGTAGGTGACGCTCGTTCCATTGCCCATTTTATGACACATGCGCCGTTGGGCGCGGGCAAGAATATGGCAGCGCATCCTTTTTCTGCTGACCCACCGAAAAAACCCACCGTCTGCCCACCTAGAGCATCGCCACTGCTCGAACCCGCTGTGTTGGAATGAATGCCGGGAACATTCATTTCGGTACCGTTCGCCCATCCGGCTGGACAGCGACCGTGTGCGTGTCTGTGTCTGCACCGTCAACTTGGAGCGTCAGAATGTTAACCGCGTAGAATTTGCTTGGCCACACGTTGCCGTTGGAAACTTGCATCCGTTGCGGAGGAGTACTTATCTTCCAAAAGGGGTTGACGTAAAGAGAGAGAGAGAGAGAGAGAGAGATAGATAAGAAGAAGCTCAGTAAAATCGTTGTAATCCTCCAAGCACACAGGATCTTCATGGACAACTTCCAAAAGCAGATGGGAGATGTTGGAGTTCGTTTTTTTTCGGGTGGGAGATGAATCAAATCCCCTCCAGACGTGTGCTGACGTGTTTAGAATGAAAGTGGAATCCGATTTGCTCGGAACTATCGTGTCGGGAGGTTTTGGTGTACCAAGGTTCCGGGCACTGTATTATAACTACGTACTGCAGCTTGAAGCTGTCAGTTACTCCCTGTTCTAGCCCCATCTCCACCATCCCAAAAACCGTACAATAGTGTGTGGAGTACACATTTTCCATCACCAACGGTGTGTCTGTGTGTGTGTGTTTTGTGGTCCACCTCCTATATATCCCCATCTCCAGCAGGGAGCGGTGAGGATATTACGAGCAGCGAATTCGACAACCGAACTCTCAGTGTAATGAAATAAATCGAATCAGAGACCGATTTGCATAAAAAGGGGTTGAGGGTTTGCATCGAATGCTCTCGGTACGTCCGTGCATACGTTGTAGCCGAGCTTATCTTCCGCCTGGCAGACGGGGCTTGTAGATGACGGAACATACCGACCAGAACTTTTGGGATCGGTTGGTTTGTGTGAGGCACTCTTGTGTGTGTCTGAGGCCGTCTGCAAGCCAGTGCACGATGCACAGCGAACGGGTCTGTATCGACACGTTTAGACATACTGCTCAGCTATCTGATACAAGCGTCGGGTAAGGCAGGTATAATGCGCGTGGTGGCGATGGCTTCTTTATCCTTCTTCCAGTATCGGCTCCATGCGATGCTTGCGCTCTGTCGGAAGGCGACCAAGGAAAGGTTTCACAAGTTGGCACCTTTTCTGACCTTGTGGGTAGTTCGGTGGACGGAGGGTTATATCCTCTCATACCACATTGAATATGATGATTGTCGTATCGTAAATTCACCTCCAGGAAGGATATTGGGTTTGAGGTTCGGGGGCGAAATGAGCGTGCGAATGAGGTAATTTGCTTGTGGAGCGTAGTTAGGTTAAAATCTTCCATTCAATCTTCTCTGCCCAACTCGTGGCGATGTACGGCAACACACCGAAGAGGTACGAAGGGGTTTGCGTGCGTAGGCGGTGTGCATTGTACGTCCATAAACTTCCTCCTTTGCAACCGAGAATTCCCGTCGTGTGTCCTGTGTGCAGAGCTTAACCCCTTGAGCTACTAGCCCGATCAGAAACAGCAGCAACAGCAGCCAGGGTGTAATGGACACAAATTGTTATTTTAGCACAGGAGTGTGTACGTTGAGATTATCTATTTATATGAATCACTTTTTGGTTCCCGTGGCATGCGAGTGTGTGTGTGTATGTGTGTGCATATGGTGAACAGGTTTCGCTGGTAGTTCGTTACTCCATCCATGCTGCACAAATGCACGCTCCTCGCTTCGGGGAAATCAGACAAACTACTCTCGTTGGGAGGTTAGCAAACTCCTGCTGTACGAAGAAGTCACGAAGCTACCCGTACCACTGTGGACCGCCGTTCGAGGAAGTTGTCTAATTGGTTTGTTTGCAAGAGACAAACTATAAAATGGCTGCGGTAAGCGATTCGAAACGGTAAAGTTTTCCATGTCCTACCTGACATTACGGATAGTGAATGGGGATGGCGAAGAGAAGGGAGCGAGAAGGAATATAGATAGACCACCCGTCGCGGGTGTTCATCATAAGTTTTATTGCTTTACGCGTATGTTAATTGGCGATAATAAGGTGCTTTATATCCCCACCAGGGTGTGGTGGGGACCACATCGTTAAGCCGTGATCTTTAACACTTTTAATGATCTAATCGGCATGTTTGTAAGGGAGAAAAGAATTATTTTATAACAGCAATAACTTCATTCAATCAGGCAACTCTGCACGTGCCGATTAACATTGTTTAACTATTGGCTTTGTTAGACGACCATTAATGGACCGCTATTGGGACGTTAAGTGACAGTAAACAGATTTCAATTGATTTTAGCACCTTTTCGTATTATTTTGCACACATTCCCCGGACTTTACGGATACATCTCGTGATGATGGAGCTCGTCACCATCTTGGGCCATTATTATGATGTGAAGCTATTTAGGGGGGTGGGAGCAATATAAATAGATGTGCTCCTCAACAAACAGCGCATAAAAAATAAAGCAAAAGCAATCAACTTTCGTTTTAACGTAACCGCGCATAGCAAAACCCCAGCAGAGGTAGAAGAAGCAAATACACTACCATAAAAACACACACCCTACCTGTGCTCTTCTCATTGGGCGGAACGGGACATAATCGTATCGAAAACGGTAAGAACCCTTGGCATATCGACAACCGAAACCGTGTGGGAGCAGCTTCCATAGCAACGGCGTTCGAAATTGAAATCCGTACACACTTTTGCACCGTCTTGCAGAAGACGCTAGAATGTGGACAGCGGAGGAGTGGAGTGAAAACTGTGCAAAAATAAAACGCCAGCTTCTCGTCTAGCTAGTGAGGCAGGTTTAAGAGCATAAAAAACACCCCAGACAAGGACATACGCCAAACCAGATGCGATTGGAAAATATGCTTACTCAAAAAGCTGCTGGAATCTACTGAGGACGTTCATGAAGAATTGGGAATAGGAGAAAAAAAAAACCCCTGGAAGAGATTTTTATTTCCATTTTCTTCCTGTGCTGCAGTGACGAAGGTAACCGCACAACATAGTAGTAGGTAGCACTACCTTCTATACGTCCCCATCTACACCGTACGGTGGTAGTATGCAAATATTGCTGTATACGATCGCTTTGCAGCGATGCAAACGATACCAACCCCGGTGCAAGGATAATGGTTAGGATTTCACTTCTTTTTTCTTCGCTTGTTGGTACTTCAATCCCTTCAGCTTCAGTCATATTTTGCTACTCCAAATGAAATCACAATACCGGTATCCCCGCTTCTTCCGCGTATTTGGCATATGTCCTCTGGTGTTGTTGGGGGAGGATGAAGTCTACTGCAATAAGGTTCTCCCCCTTTTGTATTGATGCTAGGAATTGGAATAAACCTAGGCATCCAACTCTCTGTCCAAACAAAAAAAAGAAAACCTCTGGAAGGCATATGTAGAGTGGAGCAAATAGACACGTACATCCCCACATATATCCCTACGTATACAGAAGCACAACAACGAGCGGTTGACTTCTGTCCCCGGGTGGTACTCTCTTATCATGGCGGAGACCTGCCATATATATCCGGTTTGGAGTTGGTTCCTTTTTTCGTCGCTCCTCTGTTCTGGCTACTGTGATGTTTGTATAAGCGGTACTTCTTCGGTGTACGGCTCTTAAAAATCAAATTTCGGAACAGCACCGAACGTACCACATAGACGTTTGTGTATAGCCCGGAGCTCTCCAGGATTTTTTTTCTTTGCGTGTGGAAGTCGTCGATTTTTCCAAACGGATAGCTACGCTAGCCTCGTGTCTAGAGTGCACGAAATGTACGCATGTGTTGCGTGTTTGGAGTGAGTACGTCCCACTGCACATGGAAGGAAGGATTTGTCAGGTTGCGTGAAATCTAGCTCGAGAGATCCGAGAATTTTGTGAACATCTGATGCAGTCTACTCACCTACACACACTCCGTACACTGCTGGACATCCCATCTGGACATGATACCGGGGATATTCGCAACCCTCGTCACGTACTCTAGTTGGCCGTACTGGTTGCAAATCGTCCAACTATCCAGGATATTGTGTGTTGGGATGGTTTTGCCGACCGATGCTCTTCACCAACGTTTCTCCACTGTATGTTGACATGGCAACTTCATCGCTGGGGTTACGCAACCGGGAAGGACACAAAGGTTATGTGTGTGTTTTTTTTTCCTCATTTCAAACCACTCCAGTGTTGACGGTCGTCATCCCCAGCCACCATGTGGCATTCGGAGCGGTTTGTAGAAACACGGCAGCAGACAGAGCGCCGCAGGCAAAGGTACTTCTCCGGTTGCCAAGAAACGATGTCCATCACATCCTGGGGACGCGTTATCGAAACATGTTGCGTGTGTGAAGGAGTCGCCTCTTTTTTTCTGTGGGATGTACGCTTCCTGAACCACGCTCAGGTACCGTATCTTTGTTGTCAGTTTTTCTACAGCTCGGGGATAAACACAACGCGCTCAGTTGTATCCGGACACGAACGCGGAGCAGTACGTGAAGTTGTGAGGCTCACTTTTGGAGGATCGTTCGATTGTTTCGAGTAAATGGCACGATGGGCAATATCTGTATATGGAGAAAAAAATGTGTGTATGTGTCCTCAACTTTTTGGGAAGTCACACGTGCACGTTATGTTTGGACTGGAAATGAAATCGCATCAACTTTTAATCAGTTTCCTATTGCAATTCAAAAGTGTCCTCGCTTCGTTTCTCTTCGCCCGGAACCGTGACGTTTCCGGGTAGCTATAGTGACAGCCAGTAGACGTCAAACGTAGTATCAGTGAACATGTTTATATAAATAAAAATAAAGAGAGTTATTGCAACGCATACTTGTTTAGTAGTGTTATTTGTAGCACTATTTATGACAAATGTGGTACTATTTTTGAAAACTTGTGAAATAGGCTGAACACCCCTGCAATGAAGGATGACTTTCCTGGAGATTTTTTTTTCTCAAGAAAAATCTTTTCATAGCTTTCAAACAGCTGTTCTAAAGACTTGTTGAAAAATACTCAGTATATGCTTATTTATCAAAAATATGTCTGAATGGATGAAACATTCACAGCTTTGTTGGGTTCTCTTCTGTCAAACCTCGTGAAAGTTGATACAGAAGATGAAGGACTATGTTCTACCGGTCAATAAAAAAACCAAAATAACATTTAATGACCATTTCATACCACCACACAGTCATTACACCGTAATGCACGGGTCAAAAACTCTTCACAAGAAGTTGCCAGATATCGTGGATGAAGCGAAAGTTATACGACATTTTTATCTCCTTGTAAAACTTCCAGTGGAGCGCTCTTGAAGAACCAAAAAACAAAACTGCAAAATTATGTCCAAAAAAAAAGAAGCAAACCCTTCGGAAGAAGTTGCCTCCCTTCGTGTACCTTCCGTATAGTCGAACTTTTAGTCGTTTTCCTGCACACAACGGTTTATGAGTTATGGATATATATATACCCGGGATCAATCTGCCATTCGACTATTTCACCCATCAATATGTGTTTTATACTTGGCAGCAAATTGATACTAACCTTCTTGATACGTCCACGTCTCTGCAGGGGTTTTGTGTGAACCCCACCTACCCGCTTTTTCGAATAAAATCATCCCGCATTGCTGCTCCGTCAAGCGTGTGTATTGTCGTATCGGGGTGTGATCGGGCGCGCTGTGAAATCATGCAATTCCATCACTCAACAAATACTTAGGAAGGTCGTTTTGTTTATTTTATTATTATTATTTCTGCTTGCCGGCGCTGCTTAGCGGGCTTAAGACGGGCGAACAAAACGAAGGCAAAAAAAACAACAACAACAACATACAAAACGGAAGGGAAAACAGGAAAAGGTAAAAAGGACATAATGTGATTATTTTATGGCATATCCGTTTTCTTATGGTTTGGGTTGGAACGGTTTGTTTTTGCGCGGTCTCGCACATATCCTCCCCTTTTCTTTTTTTCTTTTTTTTCGGTATGTACGGAACGCTCTCTCTCTCTGCTTCTAAGCTGGTCACTTCAAAAGGCAAAAAGCCAAGCAGCAGGAAGTTGTAGAATGAATCAGCGTAAGGAAGAAAAGATTCCGTTCGGGTGCAGATGATGATGGTAGCAATAAAAAGTTAATACGATCTCCCTATTTTTTTCCTCCTTCTATCGAACAAGATATTCTTCGGTAAAAGGATGAAAAGTGTGTGTATGCTTGTTGAACTATGTTAACGGGAGTATAAACACGGGAGGATAAAAGGGATGTCAGAAGGGGTGGCCAAAAAACCCATCAAACGTTGGGCGAGAGCAATAATGTTGACTTTTTGGCCTTCCTCCCCATTTTTTTTTTGGTGTAAAATCCATGTGGCTTTTTTCCTTTTCCTCTTTTCGAGCCGAACCCACACACACACACACCTCTTTTCTCTGTGCCACCGATTTGTGTGCTACCATTGGTAACCGTTTTTCCACTGCTTTCCGGTTTTTGGGGAGTGTTTTTCTTTCGGCATTGCTTCTTCTTTTTAGCACAATCACATAACCCAAACAGTTTGAAAGGACATATTGTCGTCAGAAAACGTAACCGGAGTTCGGGTTCGTTATTGTGTGCAAACTGACCATAAAAATGGCAAATAAAGTGTGTTCAAATGGCGCTCCGATGCTTGTTAGCGGTGGCGGGGTTATTCCTTTGTGGTTTTTATGATAATTTTTTTTATTATCCTAAGGTGTGACGTTGGTGGGGGGGTTTCTTTTTAACACTCCCAAAACTAACAAAAAATGTCTCGATAAAACATAACATTTTTTTTGGCACCAAAATTTCATCAACTCGTTGACAGATGGTTATGACATTTCATTACCAAGTAGTATTGTTTTGCTTACCACTAAAATACTGCGTGTCTATTATAAATCATTAAGATAGTATGCTTAGCGTTTCACATCGATTATTATTATGTTTTGTTGGCACTAAAAATGTAAACAACTTGTTGACAGATTGTTTTGACATATCATTACCATGTAGTGTTTTTGTTGTTGATTTGTTTTCGCTGAAAATAGAGTGTGATGTTTTTTTGATATAATTAATTAAGCCATCTTTTATACTATTATTCATTAGAAGAAAAAGGTTCAAATGTTTTTTTTTAACTGGTCTAGCTCTTTCTGCAGTTTTTTTTTCTTTCTATAATAAAAAAAAATGAAATCACCACCAATAAAAATGGAGATTATTTTGAGAAACTCTCGTCTCGTCGGCGTTGCTTTGCCATCCACCGGCAGGGAATTTGCTCGCTTTTTGCTGATTTTATTCGACATTTAATTTTTTCACCCAACGCGTTTTATTTTTCTCTTGCCACGCGGAGCTTTTGGCGGTCATTGCACAGATTACTTTTTTATTGCCTTACATTCTGGCTCCCGTTTTATCCTCACCAACCCCTCTGAGTGAATATAGAAGAAAAATCATATTCAAACGAAAGAATGAAATAAAAAAAACACACGAATCATAAGAGGGAAATCACTCTCGTCCTCTGTTTCCTCGCAAAACTCCCATCCGATCACCTCTTCCGCTCCCTACAGTCACTACATTTTGCACAAGCACATCTTCAATCTTTTGCGAAACCTTTTGTACGGCGGTACAGAAAGATGCTGCTTTCTTTCTTGGGCGACGAAAAAAAAAAGAAGGGATACGAGTCGTACAAAGTCCTTCCCGCTGGGGGAGAGTCCTTAACCCAATACTCGTTTTCATGGCTTCCATTTATATTTTTTTTATTGCGGCGAAAAGATAGAAAAGAACACGAAGGCAAAATAAAATACCCGCGAATCTAGTACGATATTTCGTACCCATCGTAACTTTCCGGTGTTTGGAAAGTGGTTTGGAAGTGAAATCCTTGTTTTTTTTTCAAGCTTTCTTTTCTCCTCCACCGTATTTTTTGCTTTTGCCTTTGCTAGCTTCACTTTTCCTTTGTGTACGGGAGGTGAACACCACTGGTGACTTTCCTTTCGCGCTGTACGTACGGGCGAAGTTCACCAAGGGATGCTGAGCAGGAAGACAGGACCGTAAAACGTAAAGGGCAACCAAAAAATAATAACACAAGAACAGAAGTGTCTGCAAAAAAAAAAAACAGATTGCGACTTGTGAGAAGATATCCTTTCCCGCTGCTTCGCCGGGTTCGTTGCCTGTTATCTCCAGTATGAGTCGACATCTTTCTCATTTTTTCTTCCCCTCTCTTGCACTCCCTTATTGGTCTACAGCCAAGACACGACACATACATACACGCGCATGTCCTGCAGGTTTGTTACCCCTTATTTGTGTGTGTGTATGTCTAGCGATATGCACCAACCAAGCGGTTGGCTGTGTTGGAAAAATGTTAGTATAGTGATCATGTTGTTAAATCACTCGAGGGGCAAATCTACTCACGCTATAATGCGATAAATATCAGCAGATTTAGCGCACTGTTGTCGTCTCCCCTTTGTCCTGTCTGCCACCATTACCAGCGGAAGTGTCGTCGACCCGGTGTGGGGGAAACGAGATAAATAAAAAAAAAGGACCAAAAAAAAGCAAACGAGAGAAAACTCCCAAACGAAGGAAAATGTTTTGATGCTGGGAAAAAGAGAGAGAGAGGGCGAAAACAAGACAAATTCACTCCCACATCCATCTTCTACCGTTTTTTTTGTGTGTGACGAGGACGCCCTTTTCCGTTCCGGTTTTCCATGTGTATGTATTTTTTTTCCTCTTATAGTTGGTTGGTTTTGTTTGAAAAACTGTTATCGTTTGTTTGTGTGGTGGTTTGCCACTTTGCCTCCAGCGCCCTTTTTTTCCACCCCTTATTGTTATTATTATCTTGACGGGCCGTTGAAGAGGTATTTTATTATTTGGCAATGGAGGGCGGCATCAACAGCGGACGGTTAGGCGTGATATAATCACGGTGTGATAACATCTGTATTTGTTGTTCACCGGTTTGTTTTTTTTTCCTTCTTCTGTTCGTTTTGTGCGGTCAAAATGAAACGACATGATTACGCGACACGCGATAATGGGGAGGATTTTTTCATGTTCAAAAATGTGACATTCGATCGTTTTGCATTTTGTGCACATAGTTGTGTCCACCGTTTATTGCATTGATTGATTATCAATGTTTAAAGTTTTTTTTTTTGAATAATTTAAACTAATATTTTTGTTTTTTTTTTCTATGTGGAATATTTGTTATTTGCATTAGACTCGTAATAGATAAGCTAAACTTTGTCCCATCAATAATGAGACAGTTTATTTGGGCTTTAACAGCACGGAAGTATAAAAAAACAAGCCAGGTTCTTTTGCATTGCTTGAAATTTAAATTCAAATTATTTGTTTTATAAATAATTTAATTTTATGTTTCCTTTTATTCGTAATAGATAACCTATACTTTGTCCCACCACCGGTTTATTCGGGCCATTGACAGCCCAGAAAAACAGAATTAACAGAGCATGGATTTCATTGAAGCATATTGTTAATTTGGGAATCACTGGTCTAAATAGTGTCTAAACAACTTTTAGTAGTAATATTAATAATTATTATTATAATATTAAACTGAACCGATCTATTAAAATCTTAGTGCCCAATCTTCAATGGTGCAACTTTTTCCGTAACAACTCTCATAATTGAAATGTCTTCTTAAGAAAAAGGTCATAAATCTCCAAAAAATTCATCAATCTTTTACGTTGACATAGGAAAATGATCTATAGATTAGCCAAACCCGAATTGACTGATTACGTCCGCCTCAAAATGCAAAATAAGCCACATATTATGAATAAAACAATTAATAACGAGCACGAGCTATGTGCGTATTTGTTTTATTTTTATTCCTCCCTCTGTTAATTAACCGTTTCGCGCAAAGAACGTTAATTTCGGCCGAAATCTGTCGGCGAACCGGCTTTGGCACAGGAGTGAACACTGCTTTACAACAGCACCGCATCAACATCATGATCATCGCGTGCGTGGTGAAGCGTTGTGCCGTTTTGTGAATTTTTATTTAGCCTCCTCCACCCATCGGGCAGCTCTCGCGGTTTTATTGTTGCTATTTGGGTTTTTTTTTTGTTTGGTTTTAGTGACATTTTCATTGAAATTTCTCATTAGCGCCTTAATGTGAGGGAACGTCTGTATCGCGCGAGCTCGTTGAAAGTAATGCGCGTTCTCTCTCTCCACCTCTGGTTCGGTTGCGCGAATATCTTTTTAGCACTCCCCTGAGCAGTGTGCTGAAATTTATTGACTTTTTTCGTTGGTTATTGTTGCTCTTATAGCTTTATTTGTTATTTATTTATTCATTTTTCTTTTGTTTGCGTTCGGTATCTACTCGCATTTCATCGCGCACTGGTTAAGTCGCACAGTAACTTATGCAGACATTTGTTTGTTTATATGTTTCTTCGTTTTTTTCTCTCGTTTCAACGGCGAAATTAAATGCAGATGGTTTGTGGCGGGCTTTGGTCGTTTGGTTCATTTTATTTCCCTGTCTCGGTTTGGCTATTTTACGACATGTTGTTGGGAGGGGTGGTTTTTTTTCTTCTTCTTCAAATCTTGCTTGAACAACATTCCAGACGCGGAAACCGCTGGCGGTGCCGGGGGTGGAGAGATGTGATGCTAAAAGTAGGTCCACGGTATATTTGTAATACAACTCGTAACTCGTGTATGTGGTTTCCTCGTTTGAAGTGACCTAAGAACCACTCCCCTAATATATGTTTGTGAGTGTTGTCTGCTACCAATCATTGAAATATAGCCGCTCTTGTTTTATTTGAGGATTTCCTGCTTTAGGATGACTAAATGACATTTCATAATTAAACATTTTGTTGACATCACATTCAATGTACCAGAGTAGAATACTAAACATTTGTATATATGTTTTTTCATTCCAGGTAAGCAATTGGTGCGAAGATGTCACTCAACACGTGCGAGAGAGGAAGCACAAGAGGAAAAAGGTAACGGAGTTATTAACGACGTTTTTGACAGATGTCATCGATAGCGAAGCTAAGTGGGCTATTATTTGACACTTAGTTCATGTGTCAGATATTAGTAGTCATTATCTCGAGGCCGATACAGGGCGCCTCAATCATTCAAATTGCATGGTATAAACCACCAGAATGAATATAAGAAGGTCTAGATCTAAACCCCAACGTTAAGCTGGGTGTATTTGGGGGAATTTGAGATCTTTGGTATATACAGGACATCTTGGATTCCCGTCCTCTATTACGAGACCTGTATATTTAACAGTCCTTGACGGTCCCGTTTTGTTATTTCATGTTGAGAAACGTCAAATTGCTTTGGACAACTCTACCTTCGTACTATAAACATAACTCGTACAAAATGTCATATATTCTTCCTGTATAACACCATCGTCCAAAACCTGTTGGTCTGAAGACCTACTTTTGGGTGGGTCCTACAAAATTCCTACTCTGCACATAAATACATCACCAGCAAGCCTTACCAAGATACAGAAGAGACTGTACCGCCGAACACCCGTATTGATGTTAGGCCACTGACTCACAACCTTCACCTTTCGATCTTTGACCACGCTTTCTTTCGGTTTCGCATTCTCGAGGAGGGGGGTAATATTGGAGTTAATAAATTCATGTCCATTAATATCCCTGTTGCAGTTTTCTTTCCCTCACTCCAACACATTCGGCGATGGCCGAGTGCATTCTGGCGACCGAGAGATGAAGAATAGGCAGTAGTTGGGTGAAACTGCAGTAGTTGGGTTGTGCCTGCTTGTTTTTTTTTTATACAATCGAATCGTTTTGTTACCCCTAACTTCCTCCAAACATCACGAGATTCTGCAAAACATTATGCTGTTGTGTTTGTGCGTATGTGTGCTTAACCCCCCTACCTCATCGCTGGCTTCTTCACCTTCCTCCAGCCCATTTGCTGTGGACTCGTAGGCAGCGTTGTATCGTAAAAGGTTGATAAACAATTAATTCCCGTATAAATTATACTATCGTCGATCGGACGCAGTCGGAACAAACACTCGGCAAGGGATGGCATCGTTCGATGCAGAAAGCGTGGGTCTCTGCCTCCAGTTTTTTTTTCTTCTACCTTCTGCTGCTTCTCTCGTTGCGGCCGTTGCGACGCTGTCTCGATGGGTTTCGGAATGGTGACGGAAAGTGGTTTGTGGTGGCTAGTTGGTGATTGGGGTTGAAAAATGCTGATCGCACGCGCGGTTCCAGCCTCGTTCGATTAATGCCTGTTTGGGGCAGAAACCGTCTACCATACCATTGGGCTTGTGGTTCACCAGATTCGTAAAATAAGGCACGAACTAAACAAAAAACAGCAAGAAGCGCCCAGCACGATATCGCCTGTGTGTGCTACCTTTCGTTGTACGGCGATGGGGGACTTCCTTGCAATCTTGCACACACCATCCCGCGCATATGCACGCCTACGGTCTTTTGGTATTCTTTGATTCCACGTTTTTACCGATTTCCTTCAGACAAAGATGGCACAGAGAGACACACACACACCATGCACGGGTGTCATCGTGCAAAAATCGAAATAAAAGGTACACGTTCCCTCCTTTTGCTGTTCGCTTCTGGTCCGCGACAACGCTCCTCAGGGGGGGGGGAAGGCTCTGACTTGTCGGTTCATCCCCAGGCGTGAAGCGACACTGTGCGGTTCGCGACTCGTGCCGCCGGGGGGCTGTGTGGCATTCGCATTTTTGCACTATTTATTTGGCTATCCGGAAGGTGAATCTTGTGGGCTACCATAACTATACAAAGCGCGACCAGAAACGCGAGTCCAGAAACGGCAAACCGAGAAAAGCTGCACAAAACCGTGCATTTCAATTGGTGTGCGACTCCTCCACTTGCGACTGCCCACCCGGCGTTGAGACCGGTCTCTGACCTCTCCAGTCGGATGTCAAAAACCTGCTGCCTGCCGCATCGACTTTAAACCAATGTCTGAAGAAGCCTTAACTCTGCCCCCCAGTAAGAGGGAACGTGGAGGGGAGCCTGTGTATAAAAAAGACATTTTTGCCGAAGACAAATGTCGTCTGAAGGCAAGCCGTAACAGCAGCCGGTTGGAGATAATTCGCAAATGGTTTTTTTTTTTTTTTAGAATTTGGGTTGCTAATGATCGTCCCAAGATTTGAGATCCACAGTGCCGTCGCGCCGCCTATGCAGGTGTAGGTTGTCTGTTCCTTTTTTTATGAGATTATTATTAATTTTCTAAAACGCTCCTATTACCGTTCGGCCCACCAATCCTACCAACTTCTCAAAAAAAAAGCCGTTCAAAATTTATTGAGGTTAATGTTTTGCGGGAGATGACTTTAAATCACATCCATGGTTTCATTTTGCGATCGGTGTGCACACAGGCGGTCTCTGTTCGATTGTCTGCTAGACAGAGGATGAAAGGCAAGGCAGTAGATTGCTTCCTGTTGTACCGTTACCGGGACCATCAACGACACCATTATCACCTTTGAAGGCATGCCTGCCATTTTGCTTGTTTGAACGAGGCACGAGTCCCTTGTGTCACGCGGTCTATTAGGAGAGGGTCCTCCCCACCCGAACAGAGAGAGGGTGCACGGTAGCTGCAGGAGTTCAGCCCGATTTGGACTGGTGCGTGTAGAATGTTCCGAGACGTCATGACGGGCACGCCGATACCGATGCGTTCCGAAAATGGAGTACCCGCGCTTGGGCGATGACTAAAAATGGGAACAGATCTCTAGAAAGCGTACCCCGGGTTGGGGTAGGGAGAAGCCAACGGCGATAAAGATCATTGTGGAGAACTGGTTTGTGGAGCAGTCGGTAAAATGGCGGCGGTGTCTTTATATCCACTAGTTCACCGTAGTGCTACAAATATCTCCTGCAGTATCAGTCTCCAAGAATTCTTAGAAATGTGATTTCGAAACATTACATTCCTAGTATTTCTGCTAAGTAGAGTCGTTCACAGCGTACAAAGCACTCAAAATTGGATCTGAGAATTTCGTCATCACTTCATCACTACATATCTGTCATTTTTCTTCACACACATTCCTCAAGAATTTCAAGATTCCTAGAGAAACTATTCAGGATTGATCCAATGTCGAAACTAACACAAAAGTTGAACAATGTTTTGGAGTAACTCTGAGCAAGAAATATTTTATTGCAGCTGTTACACACTATCCTATCTCTCGTATGCCATGTATGTCGTGCATATTGATGTAAGAATGTATGCACTTCATTGTATTGTACAGTTTTCCTGGGACGTTGTAAACCCACCTCGCTGTTGCAAAACGACAGGAGTCTTCCTTGATGAAAACATGTTTTCCGATAGAAATCTGCAGGCAGGAACAAACGGGCAGAGAAAGCGTCCGATGACGGGCATGCCAGGCAAACCCCGTGTGTACAACACCAGCGAGAGCTTCTTTTTTTCCCCAGTTTCATTTTATGCCTTGCGTGTTGTCCCGTGCCGCATAACCAGTAGGAAGAAACTGGTGCATTATATGGAAATACATGATTGGAGCTTGGCAACTGCCCCGCTGTTCTGGAGAAAGATGAAGAATTTCTGTGCAGTAGTTTACAGGCGCTGCTACTGTAGCTGCTTTCCTAGCCCGAAGCAGGGCTTCTCCGAGCTGGTTAATCTTTTGCGCTGATCTTTACTAGCGTCCCGGACATCAGCAGAGCGAATCCTAATGAGAGACTTGCCGTTGGAGTGTGTAATTCGACGATAGCTATCACTGTTGTCTGCAACAGACGGGAGCGCACTTTGGAATGCGCAGTAGTAGTGACAGAGGCAGATTTATGACGTATCGCATTCATGCATGCAACCGCACTCCGCACAATATCTGTCCCGGTGTGTGTACGTGTGTTTTGCGTCCGGTTCGGTGTTATATCCCCCAAGTCCCCAGGTTCCTGGTTATCTCCAAAGGTGCAAATTACATCACCCGACACAGCGGCACAGAGGGAGAGGTAGCACAATTTAATTATTAACGGTGGCCCAGGTCTCGGTCGATGCAGTGCGCGGAACAGGCATCTCCCGAACTTGAGCAGATACCTAAGATCTCAATTTACGATCCGCGGGGATTACTTCACGCAATTGGTATAATTTAGGTTTTGAGCGATTAACACGCTCGCTCGGGCAAACGAATGGTGGCGGAGGTCGTGCACAGATTATACGGTCTACCCTGTGCCCCAGTGTGTACCGAGAGAGCCGGTCGTGATGGAATTTATGACCATTTGCCCTATTTCACTCCCTCGGTGTGTTTGTGTGCGGGGGGTGTACACACGTAGTCTCGGTCAAAAATTAATGACCGTTTATATGTTAAGGAGTGGCTATTAAGCAGTGCCTTAAAGCTTAGTAGATTGTCCCATTAAATGTGCGTAGTGGCGAGGTTATAAACGAGATCAACTGCTGCTGTTGTGCGCAGTACTACTAACAGCTTGAGATTGAATATGTACATATTCTACAACGAGCGGATTAAGAAATGATGAACATTAACGCATTAAAGAAGTAACTAGCGTATTGGAGTAGCGCCTTCATTCTGGAGCTTAGTCGTTGGAGCAACGCTTGTACTCACCGACCGCGCAAGTGTTCTACCTTGATTGCAAGGGCATTCCAACACTAATCTTCCACTAATGCGTAGCCATAAAGTATCCTTAACCGAGCTGGTTGTACCGAACGTTATAATAAATGGCGAAAGATGGTGTCTACTCATTTGCAACTGCAACACCCGTATAACAGCAACCGTAGAAGAAGAAAAAACACGATACGAAAAACAACCACCTCCGTACAACCTAAAGGATGGCAATCTGGCCGTCGAGAGGTGACGGTAGTATGTGGTTAGCTAATTTGTTGCTCACGCCTATGTTTAACAAACTCACTACACATCAGCAAGCACGGCTACAAATCACCCGGTCGCGCGCGTTCCTTCCAACGAAACTGCACGAAAGGGAGAAGGGATACTGGACCGGCGTGGGGCCCACTTTCTCACTAGTAACTCCCATCCCCACGAGCTCCCTCCGTATCCGTTCGGTGGAGTTGGTTGGTTCGAGCACGAGCTCTCTCTCTGACAGATGACAGTTTTAATTATGAGCAGCCAGAGCCAGTTTGTTTGGCTCTTCTGTCTGTGTCTCTGCGCGTCTCCTGCGATAGGTGGGAAGGGAACCTGAGGTTTACGGGACGGTGTCGCTGGCGGCTGTTGGGACAAGATTTGTAGCCGACGACAACGACACCACCACCACCACCCGTCTGTTGTTCATCCCACCCACCCATGCACGTACATTCTTGGGGCATTGCGTTAACTTTTCTTGCCCGTTTTACGTTTACCGGTTTTCACTGCCGCCGCTCGTTCTTCTCTCCCTGCACATGGCGGTGCATGTGTTGACAGATGTGTGTGCTCCCAGCAAAACTCGGTGCTAACAATGCGATTTGACACGCGGATGAGTGTGGAAGTGCATTTGGAAAGATTGGTGTGGTAGCTAGTTAAACGCGTGTTTGGGAAGTTTGAAGTAATGATTTGCTTAATGATACGTTTGCGGTGACAGGTGACTGTTGTTGTTGGTGCTTTATTTGTTGTTTCTTGTTTGTGTTTGTGTGTGTGTGTGTTTTTTTTCGTTTCTTTGTTGGTATAACATTAATGTGTACAGATTAGAGTGAGTGATTGTAAACTGTATGGAGTCTGTGCGTGCGACTCTGTGTGGGTGCGTATGTGACATATTAATTATGGGGCTGACGACGTTTGGACAATCTGTCATGACATTTGCAGCGTGAAGCATACCGGTGTGCATCTGCTTAAAGTTTTAACAGGTGATGCCTATTTCAATGCTCTATTCCAGGGTGGATGATATAAACTATTTTTGAACACCTATAACTGTCATCAAGTTAAATGGTTGAGGTCCACACTGGAGATAATTGGCCTTTTCATCATTCAGGCTTCTCGAACTCTGATCCTCACTAATGTGAGATACTCCTTACCCGGAGCTGAAACGATGATATCCGTTTTTTGGGTACATTCCTCATATCACACACACACACTCGTAGCGTCTGCACAAAACTAACATCCAGACATCGTCGTCCGCTTTTGTCGTTGCAGGGTTCCGATGGTGGTTCGGTAGTATTCGCTACGACACCACAAACGCAACAAACAGTGACGACGGCGTCCAGCCCGGTGGCGGCTGTACCCCGTAAGCCCGAGTTCCCCCAAACCGGGCTACCGCTCAGCAATGAGCCGCTCGGTGTCGGTGGCAGTGCTAGTCCGGTACCGGTACCGCCCGGGGTCGCAGGACCGGCCCCGCCCGCCCCATCACCGGCACCGGCTGCTCTGCCACCACCGAGTCTACCACCGCCTTACACATCAACACCACTGCTGGTAAGTTGCGACCATAGTTGCAGTGGTATAGTGTGGCTTACCTCACCCGGGTGGCTTTTTCGAGTGATCATCTGGTCAGATGAGCTTTGGATTTTGAACGTTCCAAAGATTGTGTGGTTTATTTCTTGGTGACAGCTCTCACATGCACTCTTCGACTGAAAGCTTCGCAAATGACTGCATTACTATACTTGAGAGACACTATTTTTAGGCACCTGAATGATTTAGTATCTCCACAATCATCCGTACTGTAACCTTTTTCTCTTTTGCTTACATTTTCCACAGGTATCGAATGGACCATTGGGTTCGCATTTGACACCGATTGGTGGTGGCCATCAAGCAGCAGCGTCCCCGCAGCAGCAACAGCAACATCAGGGATCGCAACAGCAGCCACCACAGCCGTCCGCATCGCCGCAGACGGCCGGTATAAGCAATAAGCCGCTGTTGCCGACCGCATCCGCCAAGATACCGGCCGCCGGTGTTCTGCTGCTCAGCACAACGGCGGCCGCCACCTCCGTAACGACAGCAATATCAACCTCCCAGAAGCAGCAGGCGCCGCTGGTAAGCAGCTCTCCGCAATCGCCCGCCCAGTCGCTGGCGGTTTCATCTCCGGCGGGCAGCAACCAGGCACCGTCAACACCGCTACAATCTCAGCCACCTTTATCGCCCCAGCAACAGCAATCGCAGCAGCAACAGCAACAGCAGCAGGGTCAGCATCCAACGACGTCCACCTCCAACGCTAGTGGGTCGTTGAAATCAGTATTTCTTGGAGTCACCGCGGGACCGAATGGGGGCGCTGGTAACAACGCCAATACGCTTATGTCGCCGTCAGCCGTCAGTGCGGCTACCAATTTCTCGAATAGTTTAGGATCGGGCGGTCCAGGTGCCGTCGGCACCAACAGTCATCACCTGAGCGGGAGCCTGGCCAGTGTTGTGGGCAGCAGCGCGAGCAGTAACGGCAGTGCGGCACCTTCCTCGCTGCCGCTCTCCGTACCGCACACACCACCAGCCGCCACTCCTGCGACAGCCGCCGGTCAAAGTGTGGCGGTACATCCCTCGCTCGAAAGTACTACCGTCGCCACCTCGTCCTCCGCCTCTGCCTCCATCACCTCCTCTTCCCTTTCGTCTGCGTCTGCGGCAGCGGCGGCGGCGGCTGGATCTACTGGCGGCCTACGTACGAACAGTCCAGCAGTGCCCGGTGGCGGTAGCGTACCTTCACTGTCGACGACAGCCGGTCCTACTACTGCCTCCCTACTCAATGGCAATCATGCGGCGGCTGTCGTAGCGGCAGCCGCCGCTGCAGCCCATCCATCGATGATGATGGCAAACGGGCTGGGCAGTCTGCCGCCGGCCTATCGAGCCTATCCAGGCTACCCGATCTACTCACCGTACGGCAGCTTTCAGCACAATCCCTATCTGCCACCGTCGGTCACCTCGCCAAATCTATCGCCCCGGTTACATCCGGCCTTGACGCCCATGCCACCACACACGCTTATGGGGCTCGGGCTGATGGATGCACGGTTACAGCCGCCACTGGGTGCGGGACCCACCAGTAACGGCCCTACCGGAACCGGTCGACCGTCGGATCGTGATCCCTCGCCACTGATAGCGGCCGCCCAGCAACAGCAAGCGGCTGCAGCAGTAGCCGCCGCGGCAGCAGCAGCAGCCGCCCAGCAGAAGGTGCGCCCGATCACGCCGAACACCAACTCCAGCTCGAGCAACAGTTCGTCCTCGTCATCGTCCTCCTCTTCCGCGTCGTCCGCGGCCGGCAGCAGTACGTCTTCCGTCACGATCGTCTCGAGTACGGCACCGTCGGCCGGTGGCGGTGGACCACTACATCCGGGTACAACCGATACGACACTTCCTACGCATTCCTCCCAACCTTCACACCGGGACGTTGTCGGGTCACATCCGTCACATCCACCACCCCACCCCGGCATGCATCACGGTGGTGGGCCACCACCACCACCACCGGGTAGTGGGAGTGGTGGCGCTGCAGTACCACCTCCACCACCTCCCCACCATCATCTACTGCCACCGACGCATCCGGGCGCTGGTGGACCGGGCATATCTCCACTGCTCGTGGGTCACCATCATCATCCGCTAGTGGTAGGCGGACCACCACCACCACCTCCGGGACTTATTCCACCGGGTGGTCCTCCTTCTCATCTGCACGGCGGCAGTAGTAGTAGTGGTGGTGGTGGTGGCGGGCCAAACAGTATTAGTGGGCACCCGCAACCGCCCTCTTCCAGTAGTAACAACAACGGTGGCAGCAACAGCAGCAGCAGCAGCAGTAGTAGCAGTAGTAGCAGTGGCAACATTATCGTCTCTTCGCGTCCTCACTCGCCTCGGGGTCATAGTCCGAACAGGGAAAGAGATAGCTATAGGTAAGCTACACCTTCGATTAGCTTTACAAACTATTCTCCAAACTAAATATGAATCTCTGTTTTTTTTTCTTCTATCTGCTTTTCTCCTATTTGCAGTAGTAACGTAAGTAGTTTATCGCGCTCAACGCCCGGCTCCACAATACCTGCGTACAGTGGCGGTGGACCTGCTGCGAGTGCCACTATTGCTGGAGGCCCATCGCCAGTGCTGCCAGCGTTCGGCGGCGGTTCCGGACCCCATTCGGTCGCCCTAGGCGTACCGTCGGTGGCCATATCGGTCGTCTCTTCTAGTCTCACTTATCCTAAAACTACGCTGGCGATCGGAGGCAGCATCATGTCTTCCTCCTCCACCTCCACCATCTCCTCCTCTTCCGCGTCTACCACGGTACCGGCGACGGGCGGTGGTGCGGGCGGACCGGGTGTGCCTCCGGGGTGGCCACCGGGTGTAGCCGCTCCCGGCCAACCCACCGTCGTATCGATAGCATCCCACTCGAACTCGCCCGCGGCCTCCTCCGGTGTACATAACAGTTCGTCCTCGTCTTCCTCGTCTACGGTCGGGTCCCATCACCACCATCATCATCATCTGCAGCAGCAGCAGCAGCAGCACCATCATCACGCGCGTCCAACACCTCCACCACCGTCTGCGAGCGATCGTGCCGGTTCAACGTCCACCTCCATCGCAGTGTCGTCGCCTTCCACATTTCCAGCGGCACCACTGTTCGCAACTCCGATTCCTCCACCAACCAGCGTTGCCCTATCCAGCCCGGCCGGGGCTGGTCTGTCATCGGTACCGAGTGTCGCCGTCTCATCCGCACCAGGTGGGTCTGGACCACCACAACCACCAGCACCACCACCTGCCACACATCCGCACCCATTCTCGGCTGAATCTCTCTTCTCCACGAAAGGTACGAACGCTCCAAATGTACGCCAATCTTTCATTACTCACGCTTTTCGTTTTATGGCCGCTCTCCACAGCATCCGACCAGGCTGATATGTTACGGCGTGAGCTAGACAACCGGTTTCTGGACCGTAGTGGGTTAACGGCGGTACCACCCGGACCACCGTATCTACGTCAGGAGCTGCACCATCATCAACACCAGCACACGCATCTGCATCAACATCAGCATCAGCCGATGCTGCCCGGTGCGGCCGGAGGTGCACCCGCACTCTTTCCGCCGCCCCTCTTCAAGGACGTGCCTAAAATCGGTGCCGTCGATTCGCCCTTCTACCGTACGGGGATTGGGATGCCGGCATACCCTGGGTATCCACCCGGCTTGCTACATCCTGGGCTGAGCGGACCGACACAGTTTGTGCCACCGAGTCATCTACAATCGTTCGTGCCGAAGGTACGTAGCTGATATAGTGTGTCTCATCAGTTCATGACACAAAAACAGGCCTGCCTGTACACATGGTTCCATCTGTTTTATCACCTGCTTTGTTCATTTACCTTTGATGTGTTGTTCAGTGCATTGAAGTACAGCTACTTTAATATGATTTCTTCATACTAACCTCATCAATCCTAATGCTATTCCATTGAACCCGGTGTGTATTTAAACGCCTCGGTATCCACCAACAAACTTTCGCTGGTTCAAGGCCAACAAACATTCGCTGGTTTTATAAAATTAACTGGCAAACTCATCCCAATATTTTTAAAAGATCATATGAGAAATCCCTAGAATTTGTTCAGCTTTTCTACGTCCTTCTTACGTTCTAGTATATAAATTTGTGTGTGTGTTTTTTTTAATTATCTCATTTCGCCATACGCTTTTACTCATATACGGCTTTTTCTTTTCACGTTGTGTACCATTTCCGTTACATCATCATCTACCACAAAAAAAACCCCTCATCCACCAACACTGTTCATAACCAGCAGCAACAGACGCCACCGGTCGATCCGAACAAAAAGGTAAGATCACCATTATCATCCCCTAATATTGCAATTGTGCGCATCATTTACACATCTCCACCTTTACTCGCATCTTTGACGGTTGAGACGCAGTACATCCTTGTGCGTGTACTTCCTAAGATGAATAGGCTAAAGAATGTCATCCATTATTTCATCTTCCATCTAGAAAACTGGAAAGTGGAACGCAATGCATGTGCGTATTGCATGGGAAATTTACCACCATCAGGCGAAGCAGAACCCGGACAAGGCGGCCTCCATCAAGACGGCGTCGGAGATGTTGCGGCCACCGTCGCATATGTATCCACCGTCGGCGGCCGCTGCTGCTGCAGCAGGGCTCGTACGTCCGCACGATCTGCCGTCGTCCACCTTCCCACCAGGAGGCCTTCCCGGGCGACCGGGTCCATACGAGTCGACACCGTTGCCGCCCAGCTTCATGAGCTCCCCGGCTAGTCACATAGGTACTTTTGTCTGAAACCCCGGTTTGTACTCTCCGGCACTGTTACTCACGATTCCTTTGTTTTTTTTTCCATTGCAGGCGTTTCACCATTTGGGCGTTATGCCTCACCGTACGGTGGTTCACCATTCAGCGGCCTATCTCCCTTCTCGCGAGACATACCGATGGGATCGCAGATCCCGGGCTCGCTACACGATCCGTGGCGCAAGTGAGTCCGACTGTTCGGGGCTTAATGGGAGATATACAGTCAGTATGTTTGACGAACCCTGACGCAACTAGCCGAACTAAAGAGCAGCAAGCGTTCGCTTTGGTTTCTCAAGCTTCTGAATGTATTTCTTCCTATTAAGTGTGACTGAGAGGTATTGCAACTAATTTGGTTTTTTCTTGACGTTGTAGTGCACTACCGCGTAGCGTTAGTAGCTTTCCACCCGGACCCCAACCCGGAGCGGGTGGATCGTGGCCACCGATAAAGCAAGACCCTGGCCTAGCGGCAGAAACGGCCCGCCGTGAGGCGGAGGAACGTGAACGGCAACGGGAACGGGAGGAGCGTGAACGCGAACGGCAACGGAGAGAGCGTGAGGAGCGCGAGAAGCAACGCGAACGCGAACGGGAAGAGAAACTCCGCAAGGAGCAGCAAGAGCGAGAGCGGGAACGCGAACGGGAACGGGAACGAGAGCGCAAAGAGAAGGAACGCCGTGATATGGAGCGACGGGAAATGGAGCGTGAGCGGATGTTACATCAACAGCAGCGTGAATCAAAAGCAGCGGCAGCTGCGGCAGCCGCTGCTGCAGCAGTTGCCTCAATCAACCGTGACCGTTCCCCGCTGCGTAACGGCACCGAGCTGGACATCCGGATCAAGGAGGAGCCGCGCAAGGACGAAGATTTGCTGTTGCGTAGCCATGCAGTCGCAGCGGCTGCCGCCGTTGCCAGCGATCCACGCTATCACCCCTCGATGATGCCGCACCATTATATGGCCGGCAGACATCCGGCTGCCCACATGCTACCCGGTGGCCATCTTTCCCGCTCGATGCTGCCCCCATCGATGGGGCTGCCGACGCATTTCCCACCCCACGGGTCCTGGGGACCGGATCCGTTCCGAGACTATCGGCTCGATCCGCTGCACCATTCGTTGCGCTACAACCCGCTGATGGATGCGTACCGGGCGGAAGAAGCGAAGGCGTCGCTGCTGTATGCCGCCCAAACGGCGGTACACTTCCGTGGGAAGGAACCGAGTCCGGTCCCACCGCCACAGCAACCACCACAGCAACAGCAACCGCCCCCACCCCACCACCGTCTACCACCCGGCGCTGCACCACCCGGCAGTGGTGGAGGTGCAGGAAGTGGTGGTGGAGGCGGACCACCGATTGGACATCCGCCCGGGTCCGGTACACCGGGTGCAACCGGCGGCGGACCACCCGGCTCCCTAAAGACGCACGGTGGATCCTCCACACCGACGAACGGACCGGGCGGCGGTGGAGGTACGGGGCCCCCATCGTCCAGCGCCGGTATGCCACCGTCCTCCGTATCCGCTGCACTGCCCACATCGATCGATATGCACAAAAAGGAAGATACCTGCCAATCCCGATGATAGTCGGTGGGCGGCGGCTCGTTGGTGGCAGTCGGTGGTAACGGTGGCCCCCATCCTTCAGCCGTAACGACGCCATTGATTGTGATCGTCGATGATGACTAGTAGCGTACGATACCGAACTACTGCCGGTACACACAAAACACAACCCCCCAATGCGATACGTGGAAATGTCACCTGTCGAAAAGGAAGCAGCGCAGCTTTCAATTCCTGCAATACTAGAGCAAACAATCACCAGTCCTGTATAACCGACGAGCAATAGGAATGTGAGATAGAGAAAAGCAAAGAGAAAGAGAGAAAGAGAGCTCACCCTTATTAGCAATTTTGGAAATTCAACTTTTTACGTTCAATGTTTATTTTACTGCTGGGTGATTTGAAGGTCCTTTTTCTCTGTCACACTAGATTTTTTGTGTTTTGCATTTGAACCCCTGGGACCATACGCTTTGGACGTACCACCCTTTCCCGAAACCACCCACACCGCAAGCAAAGCAACTCCCCCTCCCGAGCGGGTGGCAAACAATAAATGAGATGTATCAAAAGGACCGGAACGAAACTGCTGCTGCAATCTGGCGCCGGACAAGAAAGACTGACTTACCGAGAGAGCACACGTGAATTAGGGCGGACACAATGGCGCGGGAGATTATCAGCAATAACGAGCGAATAGAGCCGAACGCGTCCCCAGCAATGAGCAATAGCAAAACAGAACAGAGGAACCTTGTCAGGAATGGGAATGGAATCAGGAAGAAAGCGATAAAGATAGAGGTAGCTCTTTTATTTTCGGGCTTGTTTTGTGGCGTTTTGTTTTTTTCTTTCTCTCTCCCAATTTGTTTTGGCTGATAGAAAGCTTTAACGTTTCCTCAACTCAACTTACCGCAAGGGGGAAAACAAAACTACTGGCCATTATGGAAAGACAAAGAAAAACGCTTTCTTCGCTATTTTTCGCAACAAAAAGAATACAAAACAGAGGGTTAATCTAAACACGGGGTACGGATGGATACGAATGCGCACAAACAGAATAGGTTTTACATGGCATTAAAGTTTACAGTTTTTTTTTTTGCTTCGGCTTTGGATTAGTTAATTTTTTGTCTTGTATTATATTGTAATTGTACATACTCGCACACACGGAGCACTGGAATACGTTCAACGGTCTTTTTTTTTTTTGGATGTGTGTTAAACATGTTGCCCAAAAATGGAAATTTGTTTTTGATTAGACCAAATCTTTTGTCACAACCACCCTACTCGTAAACCCCTCTCCCACTCCTACAGGGCGCCAGGGAATGGACACACCACAAGCAGGACTTGTGCTTCTGTCACATCTTTCCCTTTTCTGTCAGGTTTTTCTTCCTTTTTTTTTGTTTTTATTTTTCTTCGGCTCGTTACTCCCCCACGGCGCTATACCCACATTCCAAAGTATGCCAAAAATCACTCACCACACACACTCAGATATAAAATGGGGATAGAAAAAGCAAATGGAAGAATATCGTTGACACAGGCCCGGATAGAAGAAACAAAACCGAATTCATTTACACATACTCACACACTAGCGAAATTGAACTGGGGACTGGATCGGTCAAGTTAGGCCAAAAGAGAGAGAGAGAGAAAGAGAGAGAATGCATAAATGCTATTATTTTGTTTACTAAAGAAAGGATACTCAGAACAAGAATAGTTAATTTTTTGATGGCAATGGTTGTGTTGTGTTGAACACGAACACATGCATTTATTATCGAACGGGAGAAGATTTTCTCTTTGCTCGTCCATCTTGCGGACGATGCTGTCTGGTCTTTTCGTGCTCTAGGTGCAAATGCAAGGCGGCTTTCGCTGTGTGCGTGCCTTGTGCGGCAGTGCAAGGACCACTAGAAATGGAGGCGAATACGCGCAGAGACGTCAGTCCCGGTCGGCAAAGCAGTACCGCGGACTGACTTTCTGGCTAAAATAGGTGGATCACCATCGAACCCCCTCACCCTTAAGGGCAATAGCAAATGGGTATGGTGGATTTATTAAAAACCTTTAGCGTAAAATCGAGGGAAATTCATCAAACGAAACTTGATAGAAGAAAAAGAATGAGTGGCCGAAAACGAATCCACCCAAACACACACACACAGAAACCATACTGGTTAGAAGAAAATTGAGGGGGAAAAAAGAAAAAGCTTCTCACAAAAAAACGGTAGCTAACACAGTACGCGTAAGTAGGAATGCGAAAAATATGTGTGCGTGAACCAATTGCTCTTAAGATGGCGCATTTCACCCGGAAGACCGGGGACGTCCGGGGTTTTCGGGACCGTGTATTAGCGTTAGTTTAATTTAATTATATTTCGTTTTAAATTGTAATTAAATATTATTTATTCGATAGGCAGTGTTTTTTTTTAAATTGTATAAACGAAACAAAACGCAAGGTAAATAGTTCTTTTTTCCTTTTTCGCATAACGTCGTGGAGCGCTCAAAACGCGAAACATTTAGTTAGTAAACAACAGCGCTGAGATTACAAGGATGCGAAGAAGTGTGCGTGTGTTTGTGTGCGGAAGATGGAATGATAAGCGGTGAGTGTGTAAGAAAGCTAACATACGTAATTGAAGACGAGTGGAAGTAAAATGGATCTTTTTGTTTTTTTTTTTTAATTACTTTTTGTTCTTTTGAGAAAGTTACTAACGCCGCTTAAGCGGTAAGGGGGGATTTTAGAGAGGCAGGGCGCGGGAAGAAGGGATAGGACAAAAAAAACAGAAATGCCCTTATAGAAAATTGGAACGGAAATCTCCAACAGTTGAGATTTTTTTGTGTTTTTCACAATAAGAAACGGATGTTTATGTGTGTGACACAGACACACACATACACACACACACACACTTTAAAACCCCAAATACGAAAACGTTTCTAAAAGCAAAGCGGAACAAAAAACAACATTCAACA